>RXPK01001911.1:0-68658 GCA_004143645.1 Protaetia brevitarsis | reverse complement strand
TCCATGACATTGTATCAATACTTCCCCTTACAATACTACTAACATTGAGCGTCATCTTCCTCAACAGAAGAACTTGACTATTTCCTTGACATTTTCTAAAAGTATATCTCTTTGCTTTCCTTACAAAATTCGGCTTTTTGATCTCTTCTGTTTTCTTCTTTGTCATTTTCTTTTTCCTTTAACTCTCCCTCAGCACTTCTAGTTGCCTTAGGGATTCTCTAGACTTCTATTTTCTTGTAGCAGATTTTTATACGTAGTGCTTGTAAGGATTGTTGTCTTTCCCTTGTTACGCTTTGATTGAACCTGTACTTTATTCCTAACATGAGAAATAGGCATTATGTCTTCGAGAAAGCATAATGGCATATCCAGGCATAACGGACCAGACTGAAGAGTGAGATAGTGATGTCCCCATGTTGTCCCATACCAATAGCCCCATCTTGCCTCTTTGGGACATTTTCTAGTTATGTTATAATAACATATTAAATATTTGAAATAAACAAATAACGCACTAGAGAAAATACATGCAATACATGTCAATTAATAAGCACAAAAAAGTGCAGTTGTAAATAATTTACTTATGCTTCCGATACTGGCCGTTGAACTCACCATCAAAATAATAACGAAATTCTGGAAATTGCAAAGCTCACGCACAAACAGCAATAACTTTGTTATTACGACTAGTAAAGTTTCCTACATTACAACAAACACAAAACAGCACTTGTCAATATTAGGACTGCTATTATTTGACAGATGCTTACTGCCGTTTTGTAGATAAGACGATGTCCCCATCATGCCTCGTGGCCCCATCTTGCCCCACCCTCCCCTAATTTTATAAACAAACATCTAATCTTAAGTTAGTACTTTATTACAAATAATATCGGATAATGATCCTGAGAGGGTTCTCTTTAGCGTTGTGAACGAAGCTTTCACCGTCATTCACCGCAGATCCTTCGTATCATAGCAGGGCTTCAAGCAGTATATTTCATTCTTTACCTGAATGAATGAAGCGTTGTGCATGAAGCAAATTTCTCATATTGCCTTCACGCGTGAATATGCAGTGTGAACCGACGAAAGAGTGAAACGTAGACTTATTCTCAAGTGACTATAAGCATTGCGCACGCACTACCTAATATCTACCACGAATGACGGTGAAGGCATCGTCACCTACGCTATACGTTCACGCCGTGAAGGCAACTTTGAGAATAGGCTTCACTTCATTCGTTCGCTTCACATTGCAATATTCACGCACAGCTATACATATGAATGAAAGCTGCGTTCATCACAACACTAGTTCTCTTACGGTTTCATTTATCGTCCTGGTGTAGCTTCTCTTTTTCTATTTTCAGAGTACGTATTGAACTTTGATGTTCTTTGGATAATATCTCAACAAGTCGCTCAATTTTATAGCAGTTTTCCTTGCATGTAGCGTTATAGGTAAAACCGAACTGTTTCTATGTTTCTACTGTAAATTTGTACAGTATTGGAGATTAGTGGAGCTTGAAATATTTTATAGTAAAATTGAAATTTTTCAGTCAAAATGGCATTATTAAGAATATTTAGCAATCGAAAATTTATGATTTTGATAACCATCAGAACCTCTTTTAAAATTGAAAATAATACTATATCCATAAATGGAAGTTACTATGTATGTAATTGTCACGTATAAGTACAGTTAGAATGTAACTCATTTTGTGCCAAAATATTTTTCCAGAGTTTAAAAAAACTCGTATGAGATTTACATGGTAGTCACGACACACATAATCCAAGAAATTCCATGAAAGGGACAACAAGCAGATTTTCTAATATGAATTAATACCACCTACTTGTAGTCAATGAAATAGTTTCAAAACAACAAGACCACAGAACTGCGTATGACCGACCACCATGTCAGTTTTGCCCATAATTTCAAATTTTTCTTGTGTACTTCATATTCATCGCTAAATAATTTAGTTCAGAACATAAGCAAAATTTTGCATCGCATGTATAATCGATAAATACCCGGCCAAGAAATCCGGTGTTCTTCACAGATTATGTGCACTGCAAAGTAAAGTACATTTGACGTTTTAATTCCACCATACGACAAGCATCCACACATATCGACGCATAATCTGAAGCGATGAGCTAGAAATAATTATATGCAAATTAAAAATATTTCGCCGGAGATAAATTTTCAGTTTTCCAATAGGTGAATAAGACCGCACAAGACGCTTTTATACTGATGAAATATGTGTCGCTGTTCCGAATCGCCCTCTCAATCTTACTTTACGCAAAGATGCGCGCATCCATACGTACCTTGACAAAAAAAGAATAAGAAATAGCCCGAGATCGGTGGAAGCTCGGCCGACTCGTTCACGAACGCCGTCTGTCTGAAGGGAAATATATATGTATCTATATGAGAAAGGTCAAATGTACCTAATTTGCTTGGGGAATAAATTAGATTTTTTTCAGTGCTTGTTTCGCAGGAGGCGCACAGGAAAAAAATTAATATCAGTTCATCAAAGGTAGGAAAATTCGAGTTCAGTCTTCATATTTCAATTTACTTAAAAAAAAATGAATTTTCATCGTTTGAATCTGTAAATGAATATTATTATATTGTTGTAATGTTTTCATCTCAAGTCTCAGGTGCCATTTCATTAATGTGTACTCTTTTTCTTTCTAGTTTCCTTGCGTTTGTTTCATTATGAGGATTTTATTATTATTACAGCCCGAAAGAAAATATGAAAAAGAAAATGTAATAAACATCAAAGATGACATTTTACACGACAAATGCAATAAAAAGGAAACATAAATGAAATATCTATATAATCAAAGTCGATGTGAAAACAATTTATATTTTTTTCCGTTATAAACAACAGTATTATTAGCAGACACAATACCAAGAGGAACATTAATAAGAACAGTTCTATGATCAGAAATGGAATTATTAAAAACTCAAACTTTGGTATGACTTACATAACCCTCTTTTAAAATATAAAGAAAAAAAAAAATGAATTGCCATTAAAAAAAAAGTTGGTTGGAAGTAAATTACCAAACTTGCATTAGACATTTTTCTATTTAGAGATTTGTAGATTCTGCTACTCTTTTGTCACGCTGAAAAGGCCTCTTGAATAGACGGCTTCATTTAGAAGTATAGTATATGTATTTAGTATATTTGATGTGATGCAGAGATAAGTTTTTTTTTTAAGAAAACATGGTTATGTGATTTTAAAATTATATTGTCAGTGCTACTTTGATATCAGTTGCTTACTTTAGCAATAGACAATATGTCAATCAGCATCCTGACTTTTGGGACAATGTGATTTTCACAGATTTATTGATTACACTATTATTGATGTATGACTTATTATTATTGTTTAGTATTTTTATTGTTGATTATTATTCTTAAATATTGTATTACTTTAAAGAAAACTTTAAACTAATACACATCTACTAAAAAAAATACCAAAAACAGTTTTAAGATTTAAAGCAATTAAGATTACAAAAAATATTTTTTTTTATTAAGCCTCCGTTTATTGTATTTTCAAGAAATATATCTTAGTTATCGCCTTTGTAATCCAATGTCTTTGTTCTATTTTATTGAAACACTTTTGGTCTGTAGCACAGCTCCAGGCAGTAGAAATGAGAAAGTATTAAATGAATCAAATTCAAAAACAAATATTTTAACCCTAACTGAGATTGACGAACAATATGCTTTCTTACGAAGTTTGTTATGTATATAAATGCAATAATGTTATAAATAATTGTTAGTAAACCTGTGCTACATAAAGTTAGTTTGTAAACAGACCAAATGTTGCCATATTTTAAGAAAATAAAACGACATTGGATTACACAGACCATGGCTAAAATATATTTCTTGATTATACAATAAACGCAAGGTCAATAAAATAAATAATTTCTTTGCGAACTTAATTGCTTTAAGAATTTTATAAATAACCTTACAACTATTTTTGGCAATTTTTTAATACATAAAAACTTTATAGTAATGCAATATTTAAGAATATTAACCAACAATAATAGTTAATGCATCAATAATTGTGTAGCCAATAAATCTATGAAAATCACACTTTCCCGAAACTGAGGAGGCTGATTGATATAATGTCTATTGCTAAAGTTATACTTGCAAGCATAAATCGAACAAAGTGACTAATAATATAATTTTAAAAATCCCATCACCAATTCACCCTGTTTTCTTAAAAAAGAATTATCTCTACCGAACATCAAACAAGTTAATACATATATTATATTTCTAAATGAAGCCGTCTATTCAAGAAGCCTTTTTGTCGTTATGTTCTTTTTTTTGCATAGGTATTTCCGTATTTGGTATTTCTAAAGGAAACGCCGCCACCGACACTCCAATGTGTTTATTCAATGTATAAACCTTTTTCTCTATATACATTTATATTTCTGTTTAAAGCTGCATTTACACCCAAGAAATTTTAAAATTCTCCATTGCTGATGTCCCGATTTTTCCTGGGAGAAGTGCACATGTATTATTTTGTATAATATAATAAGTAGGGTACACTAGGTTAATACAGCAAATATATGTATTTCATGCAACCTTTTCCTATTGCAATAGGAAAATTGTTATTACATCACGCGAAATACAAATGTCAGTCTCGATATCTCTTTTCTTCTTCAGACAATACGAACTTACACAAGCTTTATAAAACACATATTCCTCGCAAAATAAGTGATCCTTCTGCCATCTAAAAATTATTCTGGTAATTCAGCAGGCCCGGAAAATATTCCATTCGAAGGCGCTATTAGTTATATTTTTTATTTTTATTTTTTCTAAGTGAAGATACACGTGAAGTGAATTAAGACTTGGAACCGGTCTGGTTAGAGTTTTCCTGTGTTCAACGATGAAAAGTTAGTTTATCGTTAATTAAATATAATGTTCGTTTCCTCATCAGTCTTTACGCTTATTTTCGATTCCTAAACTGTTTCGCGGGTTAATAATTTACATTGTTCAACTTAGCATCAGTTCTTTTTTTTTTTCAACTAATGTGCTAAAATTATTTTTGGTAATTACTCTCGATGCATCGATATTCGATATCTGTCTGCCACTAATTTGGGCTGACATCCTGATTGTAATTAAGTCAAATAATAACGTCACCTGTACGTTCAAACAGAATAAAAGAGTAGAGCTTTTAATTGGCAACTCCGGGGTTTACATCCTAAATATAGTTACTGCGTTGTAAGCAAGTTAATATTTCCAATTTGCTCGAAATATTCGTGCAGCCAATCGTGTTAACATCATAATTACCTCGGAATACCATTTAAATCGCCGCTCATGCAGAAAAATGATGTGTAGCGTACTTATCTCTCATTTTTTTCCTCCGAAAAAATTATTACTGATACTTCCAAGGGCAGATGAAGAGGTTTCTGTCATTTATTAGAACGAGATGCCATTCACTCGTCTGATTTCGTATCTTATTGGCAGACACTCCGTCTGCTGGGAGGTATTTTTATTAATGATAATTGATCCGAATCACACTAGCACGATGGTATTACAAATATCGCCGTTAAAACAGCATAAATAGATTGTAATATGCATGTGTTATGTTATTATAACATGATAACAATTGAAACAACAGGAAATGATAATTTAAAATGCAAATGACACAAACAATTAGTAGATCCCATAGGAAGAATTGACATGAACGATTAAACATCAAAATTGTTAATTTAAACAGGAAAATTTTGCTAATTACTTTTTTAGGTCGTTGCTATTTTTATTGCCCCGACTCCGAGTTCTATTTTTACGATGATTGTATAAATTAATAATAAATGCGCATTCATTTATTTGCTTTTATTAAAGATAAATGCTGATTCGATTCACTAATTTTGAAGATTTGTACAGTGATTTAAAACAAGATCTCGTACGCTAAATGGTATTCTAAAACTGAAATTATTTTATTCATTTTAAATTAGTGCTATTTTTTTTATTTCTAGCTTAAAATTAGTAAAAGTATTAGTGGAGAGATACCGTACTTAATAACTGCTAAGGTTCAAAGTAATATTGTATTAGACGTCAACTTGGGTTAAAATAAAATAAAATTAAAAGTATATATTTGCAATATTGCATTTGTTTACAATATTTTTAATGATAAAGTTTGTTGTTTTTTTTTTTTGCAATATAATTACTACAACAATTAACTTGAACAATCCCAAGAAGGACAGGCGTTGCTTAGCATTGCTGAGCATTGTATTTTTTTAAATCTAGTTCTACTTATTATTATTAAGTAAATCTATCACCCTGAAGCTATGAGGTACTTCTCCATTGAATTAAGTAGTTTAATGAATTTATTTTATTGGCAATTTCATATCAAATCAATGCTTCAATGTCTGTATTTCTTTAGTCTTCCTTCCATTTGGCTGATTCCTTAAGTGCTGAATATATCCCAGATTTATCACGAATGTATCGTAAATATTATCAAATACTTAAAAAAGTACTTTTTCTTGTATGAATAATGTATAAATATCATTTATGCCACTTATCACACTGACGCGATCAATCAGCAACAAAGTAAAGATTATCTTAAAAAGATAGAATCTGTTTATATAAATATTGAATAAAATTGTAATTAAGTGGCTGATCTTTTCGGAAAATACCGAAATGCTGTCGATCAAGCTGTGACATTATTAAAAAAAGGAATTAAATCGATAGAAGAGTAGATAGTCCAGTTAGCGATTGAAAAATAAGATTAGACCACGTTCTAAATTGTTAAGCACTCTCTAAAAAATAACGTAATAGCTAACTAGATAAATATACTAGCAAAAAAAAAACCGAAATAACACAACAGTATTATGCACTACCATTCGTAACAAATTGATCGTAAACTCGCAAAACCTTTGTAATTTTGTTAAAACAGAAGAAAGAATGGAACTTTTAAAACAATAGTGTGAACGATTTATCATAATTAAATTGAATAGTTTACGGTAATACCCGAAATCTTTTCTTGATAGCTAGAATTAGATGACGCAAAAATATATTATGTACAGTCTTAACGGATTAATAATCTCAGCTTAAAAATTCGGTTTGTTATTGAAAAAAAATAAATAGAAGGGATCATTTATCATCATCCCGGTTTAAGAACTTTAAAAATTCAATTGAATACTTACGGAATGCATGAGTGTATCACTTTCACGAGAGGGATTAGATTGTCAATCTTATCGAAACAATAACGTTAAACACTAATGTAATTGTTTTTCTTTCAATATTTATCATCTCTGCTCTGCTGGTGAATGAGATTAAGGGAATCAGTTTCAGTTGGAGATACTCGCACGAGTGGCAGGTCTACACATAGACAATCTTCCTTCGTGCACATCGACAGCGTTTTTTCTATGAGGTGTTGTTAGTTTTTTAAGTATTTTAAACAATTGTTCATCAAAAATAAGTTTCATTCAAAATGGTGAAGGAAATATTTGAAGAAGGTGAGTTAAACTACTTTAATCATTACTGTTCGTGTCACTAAAATCAATGAATGGTTCCTCATACAAAATTATTGCCAATCAAACTTCCAACAGACCAGATTTATATTTAATAAATCTTATCTGGCAAGCTTTAATATCCTATGAATAATTTTTGTTTGTGTTGCATATAATTGGATATATAAGTGATCTACCTGGATTTCGAGGGTATATTTAAACAGATTTATCAAAATATCTATAAATCTATCTATAAATAATATCCAACACCTGCTTTTAGTACTTAATAATTATTGTGTATACCAGGAGTTTTTAATTTATCACAGGTTTATTACAAATATAATGCCCAAATTTATACACATTGACCTGTTAAACTTTGATGCATAGATTTCAAAGCAGTAATTGCAAAAATATTTGCATGATACACCTACAAGGTTAATTTATGCCTTAACAAAACTTAACTCGTAGTTACAAAATTGATTTAACTCAGCAAAAGGAAATTATTGCTTTACAAAAGTGAAGATTTTGTCTAAATGTGAATGCATTATGTTTACTTTAGTCATATCATAAAACAAATATTGTATAGTCAGTGTTGGTATAAAGGATCAATCAGGATAAATTTCGAATGAGATTAAAGCGAATATTTACTATTCTAATTATACTTTCATATTAAACCATTTAAATTCTTTGGAATTATAATTCTTTCTTTTTCTTTCTTTATCTACAAATGTATACTATTACATATGTGATATATCTGTGGGAATGTAAGAATAGATATGTAATTAAAATTCATTTTTGTTTATGCAATGTTGAATATAATCGGCCTACATTTATCTTATCGGCAGTTGTACGTCGTCTTGCTTAAATTCCTTTTATATTGTCGTTTCACACGTTGCGGACTCTGTCTGTCATTTCTGTTCGTATTTGTTTTACAAATTTGACGACTGCAGGCTGGCAGCAATTCGCAAATGTTCATTAAACATATTATTTAAACTTTGAAGCCTACAAGCAGTTTTATAGATGCTGCGACCTGTCCAAAGTTTGTTCCGACTCGTTTTTATTTGTTAATTCCTTAAAAAAAATGAAGGTTGACAATATTTGACACAGGATTCCCCCTAGTTTTGTTAATTTCTGAAATTGATATATTTGTTGTAAATTTATTAAAACCTTTAGGTATAAAACAGACGATATTGGAATTACATAAAACGTAAATATTTCCTTAGGCTTTTCTATTTACGTGTTTAGTGGAATTGAAAAATGAAGCCATTTATATGTCGAACGAATATATGTCATTTACCTCCTATTTTCATTCTAGCATCAGACCCTTTATATATATATATAAAAAAAAATAATTCCTTAAATTTTAATTTTAATTTAAATTCTATAAAGTACATAAACTATGTATTTTTATAACGCAATCTAAACAAAAATCCACGTAACAAGATGTAAATAGCTTCTGAGTTTAAATTAAGAACTAATTGATTCTTCTTCTCGTTTTTTTTTTAAGGTAAATCGTTCACGCAAAAAAGAAAATATGTAAATTTACAACGCTGTAAAACGTTAGCTATTTGCTGCCATCATGGCGAAAAGCTTTCAGCGTTCATACCAGTTTGTTATAATTTTGATCAAGGGTAGAGATGCGCCATTTTTCAATCAACGCTTCTCATTTGTGTCATGTACAACAACATATATGTATTGGCTTCTAGTGGCCGTTTTAATAGATTTCCAACATACAAGGATAGCCTGGAGGTAGGTCAATTCAATTTACTCCCCCATCAATATCACTGGAGCTGAAGATCGTGGGATAATCAATAACGGCATTATAATCAGAGCTAATAAATCCCATTTTATTGTAACGGGAAATCAGGACTGTGATTGGCATCCAGGAACCTTTTACATTTTGCTGTCTGTATAAATATGATGTATGTAAAAAAAAAAAATCTAATGTCTATACATGTATATCATTATATTTGGTGACACCATTTTTGTTATCTATTCTTTTTTTAGTGCGTTTATCCCACTTATGACGAATTTAATCGTTTTTGTATTACCTAATCGTCCGGCCCGAATCTAAAAACTAGAGCGCGGTTAAAACGCCTGCTATTTTGCCTTGGCCATAAAGACCGTTTTGTTTTTATTGCTTTCAGTTTTATGCTGACCGGCAGACATTAAAAACTGCCGAAATATTTTCGATTGTACAACGTTGTAACGCATATATCTAATTATATTCGCACTAATGTCATAATTTATAAGGATAGAAGACTTACGTTTTCAAAAATTCGAAAAATGTTCAGTGGTATTTATTACTCGTACGAAAATATGTGCATCACTGGGCGAAATCGTTGGAGCTTTGTCACGTTTTATAAAATTTATTATTCTTTTGAATTAAATCGCCTGTTAATTTCTCACTTCGAAGGAAATTCGTAGATTTGACGTTGCCTATAAGACGTTGTTCGGCATCTAGAAAAACGGTAAAAGGACAGCTAAGGGCTCGCCGATAATTAGATACATCGCAGGGAAGGAAATATCTTTTTTTCGCTTGGATACCTACTTTTAATTAATTAAGGGTAGACTGTGTTTCGACTCGAACTCTTAATTATGTGCCTCCCAGGATATATGCAATCTCCAGCGATATTAAATTTTACCGTCGTATCTCTCTCGCCCGTCCTTCTTTTTTTTTTTAGCATTTCTGCCATCATTAAAATGCGAAAAGACAGGACACAAATTAAACTTTAACTTTGTTCCTCTGTCGAGTTATCGTGGCCCTTTGCGTAAACTTTTTAATTGAACTATCATGCGTATTTAGACACCGTAATCGAAAAAGTTGTATTTCAATTTGGGATTCTGTCTTCGCTTCTAACAACTCGCTTGAAAAAATTGAAAAACAAAGTTCGTCCTCACCAGAAATTAATCTACATCAACGCTAACATTTAGACAGTTTGTTAAAATTACGTCTAACTCTATTTTAATCCAAAAATAAATTTGAGTCAATTAAACCATCTTTATACCAAATTATAAAATTGTTACTATATTTTTTTTATATACTTATATACTTAATTAATGTAAACTTGCACTATTGTTGTAATCACTTTAATTAATCCTTAATGTCTGCCGTTTTTTGAGTGTACGGGTGTTTTTTGACTGTTGTATTTCGCCCTGCATCGGGACCTTTACACCTCACAAATTCACCGTTCACACTCAACCTTTATTGATTTGGATTGCTCACATTCGCACGGATAACGTGCATAATTGTTCGTGTTTCTGTTACAGGAGATGGAGCCGACGAACAACCATTCGTTTCCGAAAAGATGTCGGGATACGAAACCAACCTCTACCTCTATTCCGTGAGTATACGGACGGAAATACTTACGAAACATGAAAATAGAGGAACAGTTAATCGAAAATGCTAATTGAAGACATATTTTTATGTCAATTATTATTATTAAAAATTTTTTAAACAAATTATTCTAATGATTTTTCACGACATCCATGTTAGGGCTTTTTGAGGATAACTCCAAGGCACTGATACTGCTGACTAAGGATTGTATACCGGTTTACCGGTTAACCGGTAAATTGACCAAAAAACGTTCGGTAAATGAAAAATCCATACTAGAAATTCTCATGTACGAAATATTATGATTATAGATATTTAAAGGTCTATAAGGACATTAAAAATAAAAAAAAAAAACAGGTAAGTGTAAGTATCAATACACCCAGTTATTAATTTTATGGGAGACGTTTTTTAATTTCAACTTTCTTGAATTTGAGAGCCGCTTTAATACCCTAGAATCGAGAATATAGAAAAGAAACTGACGAAAATTTTTGATTAGAAATGTATATTTTCTCCATTCCACCGAGTTAGTCACAAAGAAAAGGAATCAAAAAATTCTCAAAAAAAAGTAAAAAATGGAAAAAAGTCGTGTAGAAATTAAAAGAAAATACGTCTCAAACGAGATGGATAACGAAAAGCTACGCAAAGAAAAGCAAGATTAATGTTCATTTGTTGCTAGGACGGTAGGAAGCAAAACATCCCACTTTTCCAACCTGCCTTTGTCAATAAGTACAATTTCAATTTTCTCATTTTATGGTTTTTTTGTATGGATTTTATTTATCTCTCGAAAAAAGTTGAGTTAGCTTATGTGGTTTGTGCTTTGAGATTTAATAAATTAAAATCGTTTTTCTTAGAGAGTAAGTAAATGTCTCATTTTTTAATATTTAAAAATAATAATATATAAGAACAACATTTCACGTATTTAAATTAATAGCAATTTTGAATACACCACATTATGAGAGCACATTAATGCAACATTGTTGTAAAATAACATTAAAATTTGAACCTTAAATATTTTTTTTTACTTCTAACAACTGTTTAAAATATGTAATTAAATACAAATATTTATTACAAAATTCTAATATTATGCCTTAAGATTGTGCAAAATATGTATTATTCTACCCTAACTTCTAACCCTATTTTCCTGGGGAATCTTCATTAATGAAAAAAAAAATTACCGGTATTTTCATTTTCATTTACCGAATTACCGCTAAATGAAAAAATCGGTAAATTTACAATTACTACTGCTGACGATACGCCACCTCCAACTCATAACATAAGCAATTCACGTGAGTTCAATTCAGGTTAGAGTCAATGTATTCAACTAACATTTTTACTTGTCTTGATTTTATGACAAACCTAATATTTTTTTTTATTTACTGGCTCTAAATCATTTTCCCGCACATGTGCCCAACGGCTCTAACTGGCCCAAATCGTCTACCGTTTTTATTTTAAACACTAAACTTGTTTCGGAAAATTGAAGATTGGAGATGTTTATTATAGGTTTATTCTGATTCATACATACTGAGAAAAATGAAAATGTCGGCACAACAAAAATTATTATTTTGAACTTTCCGCATTCACTCAACCAGTTTTCGTTTAAATCAGCACGCTTAAATTTTATTGCAAAACAGGAACCTTATTGAAAGAAAACGCATATTTTAGTTGAATTATATATGTTAATTCAAACAATTATTTGCTTTAACCGTCAGTGGAACTACAAAATTAGTTAAGTGAATGCATGTGCGACCGATTTGAACAAACATTTATTTTAATTCAACATGAAGATTATTGGATGAACCACAATTGTTGATTGATTCAACAACATTAGTGCAACTAATTCTACGTAATTGATGTAAATATTCCCGTGGTTTGAGCATATTTAGATCCAAAAATTTGTTGAATGAACCAATTATTGGTTGAATCAACACATCTTTTTTTCTCGGTGCACAATGTTCTAGTTTAAATTTATAATATTTAAAGTAAAATGTATTAAACATTTTGAAGTGGTTACTGTATTTAAGTGAAGTCTGAAATTCAAGCGTTTTTTTTTCTTGAACCATCAATTTCATATGTCTTTTTGTATATCCGATATTCTTTAGTTGACATTTCGAAATTAAACGATTTCAATTTCTCTTTTCGAGGCCCACATATTACCCTTTCCAATACGTATACATTTTTTTTAAAGCTCCGAGTAGCATTTTGTTGCAAAATGAAAAACAAACTTACGAAAACGTTGAAAGGGATATTACCGAACATCTCAAACAGCTCCAATTAACTTTTAATGAGTTTTTTTTTTCCTCCAAAGTAAACGACGGGATGTCTCTTATTTTAACTTTACTGGAAAATGGAAAAGTTGATCGATTTACCCTGTGACAGCTCTCTAAAGCTGTTACTGAAGCATAATTTACTCAAGACAGGTGGAACTCTGGAACATACGTCACTACTGGATGAATCACAGCGTTTAAATTAAAATTGTTATTAAAAATGTTACTAAAGTACGGCAAGGAGGTTCTGCATACTACGCTGAAAAAAGTTTTGGTAAAGTCGTAAAGGCGAGACTTCCACGAGTATTTTTTACGGCATGCTTAATGTATCTTGTAATAATACTGTAAGAAAATCTTACTTTATCGGTACCGCATTCGTAATAAATTTATTAATTTCAAACCAAGATAGTATTATTCAACATTGGTTTACATTAATTACCAATAGCAACGTGTAAACACCACTTCTTTTGACTGGAAACCGAATCATTAAGAGACATGTAGTAGTGGAAAATACTAGTGCCTACGTATACTTTTATGTATGTAAAGTATTAGATATACAGGGTGTATCAAATAAAAAAGTAAATTTTTATTGGGTGTTAACTACACGACCTATAAAGCACAAACCCACCGAAACCGGATTTCATCATTAAAGGATAAAAAAAAGTAAAATTTAGAGCCAAAAATTCTTTAGTCCGGGTCTGATGCAAGGAAACGTCATGTTAAGCACCCGCTAAACGTGGTATTATGTATAAATACATTGCACTCATTTAGTATTATTCTTAATGGTATGCCGTAAATTCATTTAACGTCATGCTGAATAAATAAGGACCAGTGTGCCCTTGTAAAAATAGCAAAACTGAGGCATTTTAAATTTCTTCTTTTTATAAAATAAACATTCCTTTTTTGTTAAGAGGATTCTACGTAAGTCTAGAAAGTATTATTTTTAATATCCTGATAAAATTTCACCGGATATGCGACTTCAGTAGTTACAAAAAACGTAAATATTTTTTTTTTGCTTTGTCGAATCGAGAGTTAGTTGTTAATAAACGGTACCACATGAATCTGAGTTATTTCTTCTGGATTTATTTAATCATATAACGCAAAATGAATTGAATAGAATTACACAGAAATAAATGTAGATACAGAAAATTTGCAAACACGCCTTTTTTACTATGATCTCGCGCGAAAATGAATCTATACATTCCCGCGCTTTTGCCGATGCATCAAGCTTCGATTTTCTTTATATAAATCATGATGGTCCTGAAAGGATCGTTTTTTCGAGACGGGAAGAATTTAAATAAAATGTTCGAAGTGGCTTGCGCTCCAAGCGGCGATTCACACAAAACTAACAGCGGTAATGGCTGAATGATAGTGGTATGTGGGGGTATACTCGGGACAGCATTTAAGTTGGGCACAGGTGCGTCCCTAGCCCACGGCATTTATAAAATATTTTTTTTCTCGTTAATGCTTACAGATAGACCCCCTGTGCATTAAGACTTTTTGATTGTATACGATTACAGCTGCTACATATTATTATATTTACCTCTATATCTGATACACCCTGTATTACTGCGTTATAACATAAAATATCTGATTATTTTGAAAACGGCAAAATAGACGGTCTAAATATTTGTTTATAGTTCTTTGGTGTTATTACCTGTGTAAATATAAGATTTATATCAAGAATTAGTGTCAATGACAAACAAATGAACCTGAATCAACCTGTTAATTGTCATATCAAGGGGGACAACTTTTAATCACCGGCTTGACGATTTAAAATCTAAAAAAAATCGTTTCAATTGAAATGCGTCTGTCATTATTTCTATTTTCATGTTTCGATGATGTCTCTTTACTATTTCTTTTTTTTTTTGTTAACGTAAATGCGAATTTTGTATAGGAAGAAATGGAAGATCGTCCACGCATCTCGACCCTCATCAGTTCATTGGCGAATTATTCGAATACAATCCCGCCTGCATCAGCAGATCCCGATGCTAGGCCGTCTGGTGGCGGTGCCCGTATGGGTACCCTCATAGGTGTCTACCTCCCTTGTATACAAAACATTTTCGGTGTTATTTTATTTATTCGTCTAACTTGGGTCGTCGGCACAGCCGGCGTTATACAAGGATTCCTAATTGTTTTATGTTGCTGTTGCGTCACCATGCTCACCGCCATTTCCATGTCTGCGATCGCCACTAACGGAGTGGTGCCCGGTGGTGGGAGTTACTTCATGATCTCCAGGTCTCTAGGGCCGGAGTTCGGCGGCGCCGTGGGGATGCTGTTCTACACGGGAACCACCCTGGCCGCGGCCATGTACATCGTGGGTGCCGTCGAGATAGTTCTGGTGAGTTCGTTTCCTTCCTTTCTGCTTTAATCGAACGATTCAATTAACTAGTAATTGATTCCTTGGCGAAAAGCCGAGGCTGTCTTGATATTTTTTCCCACTTGGACACTACAGTCTGTCGGCTTCTGTTAATATTGGTTGGACACGAAGTTGCTAAATTTTCGGAGACTTAATTAGGAATAATTACGGAACAAAATTAGGGTATACCGAGGTTCTATCTTTAATTGAAATTTATCACTTAATTACATTCAATTAAGTCGATGATTTAGAATCAGTAGAAGTACGTGATGATTATCCTAACATTATTTATGTTAGGCAAATGTTTGGATTCGTTCGAATATCTTCAGCATGGTCACTTGATTTCAATAAGATCTTTCACATTTAATTAAATCTCAATGAGTGTACAGCAGAATCTCAAAACCATAGACACAAAAAATCCGATATTCACGTTATGGAATTTGTTCACGCTAGCGAGTATACTAAACATACACACAGTCTTTTTTTTCTCCGGTAATTTTTAGATGGCGAATTCCGAAGCGCTTTTTAAAACGTAGGAAACGTACGAGCCATCCATGACTGGCATTAAAATTATCCGTACTTTGATACACTTTATAATAAAAAAAAAAAATAAAGCCTTTTGCCGAATTATTTCAGCAGTAACCGGAATGTTTTTTGGCGTTTTTTAACAAACCATCTGTGTAGATTTTTTTTTTCCATTTTTGGATATTCCACTTTTGTACGTACGTTCTTTGCTAGATGTTGACGTACAAGCCAAAACAACGATGTTTTTTCTTTTTATTTTTAATTGAGCAAACTGTCAATTTTGCTACGCCATGCATTTTTGAAATAGAAGTCACACTTAAACCTCCCTCATAATCTTCTTTCTTTACGTACCGCAAAAGAGCATTCACTGAATACTGTGGTGTGTTTTTACATATTGCAGCATATCATAAAGAGAACCTCAGATAACTTCGAAATTGAAACTATTCATTATTCACGTTTACGTATGTTCGGTGTTCACACTACTGAAATATTCACGTTAACGCATTTTCATGTTAATGAGATCTTACTGATGTATTTATATCCGAACTAGACTTCCGGTTTAGCGGGAAATGTTGTTAAAATTTCTTTATTTTAAAATGGTAAAAATATAAAGACGTTTCATTTAAAATAAAAAAGTAAAGTCTTATTAAAATCAAAGTATTTTAGCCTATTTTAAGATATTCGAATGGATCCATATATTTGCTTAAGCCTGTATATTATTAATATTTAGACTGTAATCAGTGCAATGTAATTTCATCCCTATTCCCTTCTTACTTAGAAATAACCATATTGACAGCTTGGAACACCTTTTGCAGCGTTGTTTATTCTTTCATGTACGTACATCTTCTTCCATTGCGTCGAATTGTTGCCCCCGGGCACTTAAACAATCCACTTGTTCCACGGGTGTTTCGGTCGATTTTTATATTTGTATTTTTATCCTTCCCTTTCCCCAACGCTTTTGTTTTGTCTGAGTTTATTCTCGTATTTGTTTTTCCTTACAAGTTTCTCCTTTTTGTACATTCTCAGTCAAATGAGTCCTCACGCACATAATGGCAGATGATCTGCAAACGCGCACTTAAGATTCAATTTAAAAAAAAAATATCATATTTATGTCACTCTTGTCCATTTTTAATGTATATTTTGACGTTGTAGATAGTCATGTAGAAGTATAAATACAAACTGTTTACAATTTAAATTATAATTAAGATTGGAATTAATTTATACAACATTTACTTAAAAAAAACATAACCATTTGGTTAACGACCGTCAAGAAATATTTTCTTTTTCTAATCAATAATGTTCATATTACCTTTCATTTCAACATTCTACCTGTGTAATTATTGCAACATTCACATTAGATTTTTTTTAAATGCTCCTACATAATAATAATTAACATCTTATCCTATTGTTAAACGTTATATATAAGTAGATCCCATCATGCCCTTACCATTCAACTATTAAGGTTTTTTTTTCTATTTTTAAAGGAGTTTTAATCGAGATTTACGTGTTAAGATAAAAAAGAAATCACGTACCTAGCAAATTTGTTTTTGGGGAACAATGTGTCAATACCTCTTGCCAGACCAATAAAAAAAACACGAAACAAAATGATTATTGTTACAGAAGAATAGCGTAGAAAAGGTGTTTGAATTTATGAAACTACAGGTGAAATATTTCTCATGCATTGCATAATATTGTTGCGGATTGTTCAGATTATCTGCATTCATATTCATATGTATGTGTTTCTCATTATTGAATGAACTATAACATGCACACAACATAAAGAATTTTCGTTCTATAATACATATTCTAATTTTATAATCTTGAACATTAGAAACGCTAAAACGGCCTTTACGATTTTTAAAAATTATCGTTGGTAATTTTTTTTTGTTATAACATTTTATTAAGTTTACTTTGAAACTTAACGTACTCCGCTACTGGTTATCGTAATTTACCGTCGATTGCATTGAAAATAAATCGCATTTACTCTACATATATGCTCGAAACGTTCACGCTCTGCTGTATGGATTAACGCCCATGGCATCGTTAAAATTGACCGTGCCTAATAGTAGTGTAACTGTGGTGAAAATGTAAATTCAAACAGAGGCCAAGGGCTTCCCGCTCTTGACACGACCTAATTCCGGGCCCGTGTTCGATATACCGATCTGGCTACTTACTTCATTTGGGAAATTTGCCGCCCCGTGGTTTTGCTGGCAGGGGAAACTGCTCTTGGAATCTCCGGAAACATCCGAGTCTAATTTAATCTTTTCTTCAGCTGCACGCACACTTGCACATATCAAACGTTATGTTCCAGATTAATACCGGACGTAATTTCGTCTTATTGCGATCATTGTCCCTGAAAAACCGTCTCTAACTGAGGTAACTTATATCGCAAACAGATTTTTCATATATCGATAATAAAAGAATTAAAATCGTTTAAACTTATATTCACAATAGTTTATTTACATTAATAAACTAATGATTGATTGACAAAAAAAAGAATAACCATTGCACAGAGAAACTAAACCACTAAACGTACATTTTTTGCTATAACAATACATAAGATGGTACCCCTGTAATTATGGGTGGAGGGGGAGGCATCTTTAAATAATAGGCTTTTTCCTGTCAACGGTTAAAACTGTCAAAGCAACCACGCAAGCGCATTTTAAACTGCTTGCTGCCGATCTTAAATATATTTTTTTTGATAACTGTGCGTATTAGTACTGTGGTAGGAGTAAAGTGATGATGGATAATCAACTCCGAGAAGGTAAATATTTTTAATTTAATCGCACATCAGTAGAGGTTAGAAATAGATGCTTTTTCAGACTCGTTAGAAAATGCTTCTGGCATCGACAATGGTCATTGCAATGTAACAAACAATACCAGCGATTCTCAATTGCCGTCGACATCTTCATTTGCTGCTGCATCAACCTCCGATGCATTCAGATCTGTAGGAACATTTCCCATTTCGAATCCGATGAGTTCTTTGGGCAATTTACCAGCCGATCTATTTCCGCAAGTGGAGGAAAAGAATTTCTGCCCTGGTGTTATACATTCGCAGATAAAAAATTTGGAGAATACAGGTTACGAGTGCCCGCTCTGCCATAAGCCGGTTTCGTGTTATTATTCCGATTCCTACGATCTCGTTCGTAATATAAACATAAGCTCTACCCTTGACAATCGCGATTCAGCCGCGATTTCCAGTTTGGAGCACAATATGCTGATGAATACGTTGATGGGTAGTCATCATCATCGGTACAAGACTAACACTGCTACGAGCAATTATTCGAGGACGATTTGCAAATTTTGTAAGAAAAACGGCGAAACGCCGATGGTTTATCGAAGCCACTGGTTGAAGGATTATCAAGGGAAGGTGCTCTGCCCAATTTGAGAAGATACAAATGCAAGATATGTAATGCTACTGGAGATAATGCACATACTAAGAAGTATTGCCCAAGATATATAGCCGAACAACGCGGTGAAATACCTTAATCGTTGTAATACGTAAAATAATGAGTTAAATATGTGTTCTAATTATTCTCATATGTAATCACATGTATGTAACTTTGGAAGTTCGTTTTCTGTTTATTTGAAAGTATAGTTTAACATTTGATAACTCGTTTATTTTATTTCATATTTACTTACCTTCAAATTTAAATCCTTAAAATTAATAATATAATTAACAGTGTTTGTCAAAGCTATTATGAATTTTTGAAATACTACTTTGTTATTTCCTGCTTCTGAGGATCTCCTACAATGCTGACAGACAAAATTCCATACAGTGATATGTTCGATGTTTCCTCTTACTTCTGCCATATTTTACAGATGGCTGGGCATAATTGGAGACCCTGTTTCTTATTGCCTCCTATTGGGGTAATAGGAAAGAAAATTTGAAGATAATCACAGATAAGTTTAACCATTAAAAAAATAATAATAATAAATAATATTGTGACTAAAAATAACTGATACAGAAATATTTTATATTATGACACCTTCCGAGAGTAATTTTTAAACGCATTGAAAAGAAGTAGCAAGGTTTAGAATTTTATATACCTATATGAAAAGTTGATGACACCCTATTCGCAATATTTTAGCAATTTCGTGGCATTAAAGCCATTCAGTTTGTGTTTCATCTGTATTTTTAATAAACATATCTTAATACTAACTAATAAATCTTGTAAACAAACCGTTTTCATCTTCAATTAACTACGAATTTGTTAACTAACACGGTTCTTATACGAATACTAATTAACAGATCTGTAACGTCCAAAAAAAAAAAAAGATCTAGTTGTTAGACGTTAGAAGTTGTAATCTTATTAACAATCACCTATTTACTAACATAGTAGATTTTTCCAGACTTACATAGCGCCCAGTTTGTCGATATTCGATCTATCCAAAAATTCGGAAGCCATGTATCACAATTTCCGCATATATGGGACCGCTCTCCTCATGGTGATGGGCACAATAGTGTTTGTCGGTGTAAAATTCGTGAATAAATTCGCGACTGTTGCCCTCGCGTGCGTGATCCTGTCCATATTGGCCGTATACATTGGGATCTTTGCCAATTTCAACGGCAACGATAATTTGCAGTTAGTATAGGCCCGAGATGGCAGTTTTAATGATTAACCTCGCTTTGCCTTGCAGCCTATGCGTTCTTGGCAATCGCCTCTTGAAAGATGTCGGTATCGAGAATTGTAACAAAACTGAAGGTGGCGTTTTGTACAATATATTTTGTAATGGGACCTGCGATCCGTATTTCGCCAATAATGACGTGCATGTTGTGCAGGGTATAAAAGGATTGGCTTCTGGAGTGCTTCTAGGTACCATCCTGAAACTTATAGTGTTTTCCCGTCATTGAAAAATGATTTTTTTCCAGATAATTTGTATGACAGCTTTTTGGAAGTGGGGCAATTCATCGCCAGGGGCAATGCCAAAGAGGATATAAACAATAATGACGCCAGCCAAACATTCAATCAAGTCGTGGCTGATATAACAACATCCTTTACTATCCTTATCGGTATATTTTTCCCCTCAGTGACCGGTATAATGGCTGGTTCTAACCGTTCCGGTGACTTAGCGGACGCCCAAAAATCGATACCTATCGGTACAATTTGCGCTATCTTGACCACATCTACAGTTTACTTATCCGCAGTCGTCTTGTTTGGCGGCACAGTCGATAACTTGTTGCTCCGAGACAAATTTGGCGTTTCTATTGGTGGCAGATTAGTTGTCGCCAATATAGCTTGGCCAAACGAATGGGTCATTTTAATAGGATCTTTCTTATCTACGTTAGGAGCCGGGTTACAATCCCTAACCGGGGCTCCACGATTGCTGCAAGCCATCGCCAAAGACGGCATCATTCCATTCTTATCGCCATTCGCTGTATCCTCGAGTCGCGGCGAACCAACCAGGGCCTTAATCCTGACTATTCTCATTTGCCAATGCGGCATCCTGCTTGGAAACGTCGACTATTTAGCTCCATTGTTGTCCATGTTCTTCTTAATGTGTTACGGCTTCGTCAACTTGGCGTGCGCTCTTCAAACGCTGCTGAGGACGCCAAATTGGAGGCCTCGCTTCAAGTATTATCACTGGTCTTTATCATTCATCGGATTATCATTGTGTATCGCGATTATGTTCATGACCTCCTGGTATTATGCCTTGATAGCTATGGGTATGGCTGGATTAATTTACAAGTACATAGAGTACAGGGGGTAAGTCACAGCGGCCGTTGTTTGTTTTCCCCGAAGTAATTTTGAAAACTGCCACTTATAGCGCGGAAAAGGAATGGGGCGATGGTATTAGGGGGTTGGCCTTATCGGCTGCCAGGTATTCCCTATTGCGCCTGGAGGAAGGACCGCCACATACGAAGAATTGGAGACCACAAATTCTGATTCTAGTAAAATTAACCGGAGATCTCTTGCCGAAATATCGAAAACTGTTTTCGTTTGCGTCGCAGTTAAAAGCAGGTTTGTAAATATCTTCTCTGTGTTACCTTTCTTACATTTAATACATTTCTTTTGACTATAGATCTTTTTTAAAAGTTTAGTATTAGTTGTATGTTTACTAACACACAATTAATGTTAAAGATATTGTGGAGTCTAATATGACTCTCGAAAAGAACATGGTGTAATGAATTGTGAAAGAAATGTATTAAATATAATAAACATAAGGTCACCAACTCAGGACTCGTAATCAATAGTTTAATTCAATTAGCCAGGAAACTATACCTCTAATATTTTTAAGTTTCTTTTTTCAAATGAAAAATAGGAAAAGGTCTCACCGTTTGCGCTTCCGTGATCAGTGGAGACTTCAGCCGTTCATACGGCGAAGCGATGGCCGCTAAACAAAGTCTTAGGAAGACAGTAGAAGAAGAACGAGTCAAAGGATTTGTCGATATCCTGGTGGCCAATAACGTTGTGGAAGGATTGTCTCATTTGTGAGGATGTACCATTTGTATAGTTTCAATCATCACTCCAAGTGTCCATCTCTTTCAGAGTACAAACTGCTGGTTTGGGCGGGATGAAACCCAATACGGTAATTTTGGGTTGGCCCTACGGTTGGAGACAATCCGAGGACGATAGGACCTGGCAGGTGTTCCTCCAAACAGTAAGGAATGTGACGGCTGCGCGTATGGCTCTATTGGTGCCTAAGGGCATCAACTTCTTCCCTGATTCCACCGAGAAAGTGGTCGGCAACATCGATGTCTGGTGGATCGTGCATGATGGCGGCTTGCTGATGCTGTTGCCGTTCTTGCTCAAACAGCATCGGACTTGGAAAAATTGTAAGATGAGGATCTTTACCGTAGCGCAGATGGAAGACAACTCCATCCAGATGAAGAAGGATCTGAAGACGTTCTTGTATCACTTGAGAATCGAGGCCGAAGTTGAGGTCGTGGAAATGGTAAGGAGAAGGTATATTTTGAGGACGTTTTGATATTGTACCGCTTGTTTTTTTTCTTCTTATTTTATTAGGTGGACAGCGACATTTCCGCTTACACCTACGAGCGCACATTGATGATGGAACAGAGGAACCAGATGCTGCGAGAATTAAGATTGAACAAGAAAGAGAGCAAGGGTGTGGTAAGTATAACTTACGTAACTTTGAAAAGAAACTAGGTATATACTTATCTCACATCTCGGCATTGTATTCTAAACACATGTACTTGGCTTGCAAGGTACAATCTTTGGTGGATTTCAATCAAGTATCGGCGGAAGAAAAGCTGCCTCTGGTAACGCAAGTGTTACGCTAGAGATATCATGTTTTTTTTATTTTTATGCATGTCGTTTTTATTGCGTTTAAACATAGTGTTGTTATGAGGAGATCTTTCTTTTTCTATTGCCTTCTAATCACCAGTTCCCCTCTTTTTTTATATGATTTTGCCATCTGAGAAAGGAAATCATCATCATCGCTTGTGCCATAGTTTCGATTAGTACTTCCCCGCTACCTTTGTTAGAGACGCAAGACAAATACGAATATATTACTAACTACGCTAATGCCCCTTAGGTACAATCGATCGTCGATCAGCACCATCCAGATGCCAAAACTGCCACCAAAGTGAGGTTCCAAGAACCCGGGGCTGATACCGGAGATTGCATCGAGGAAGAACCCACAAATGAGGTAATATCGTATCGCATTTATATAGTATTGGCGTCTTTTTTTTTTAATACTTTATTAATAATTTATTTTTGCCCTTTCTAGCCTGCAAACCAGGAGAAATCGCCGTGTGAGAATAACGTAAAGGAAAAAGAGGACGCTTCAGAGAAGGAGAAGGAAATCGAAAAGGAAAAGGAACAAATTGAGGCCGTAACAACGGAAATGGTAGCTGAGCCGGAGAAGAAAGCGGCACTAACACCGTACGTATATAATTTATTTCGGCGATGAGCCCGATTTCTTTCGTAGCAATGCTAGAAATGCGATGTCTTTCTTTAGCGACGAAGGTAATGTGCGGCGCATGCATACAGCTATAAAATTAAACGAGGTGATAGTAAATCGCTCCCATGATGCTCAGCTAGTGATTTTGAACCTGCCTGGACCACCTAAGGATACCAAATTAGAACGAGAACTAATTGTAAGTAAACATCCGAGGGAAGCCCTGACAGACAATAATTTCTTTCATTCATTCACAGATATGGAATTCTTAGAAGTATTAACTGAAGGTTTGGAGAGAGTATTGATGGTACGTGGTGGAGGTCAAGAAGTAATAACAATTTACTCGTAATGCCTCCATATTCCATTATGGTGTATAAGTGATTTATCATACAAAGAGAAAAATGGAAAAATCGTGAAACCAAAGACAGTTTTATTTATTCTTCTTAATATATGTTACTTTATACGATAAGATAGGTCCTGTTTTCTACCCCAACGATTTAAAACCGAAGTGGAAGAACAATGGGGTTAAGTGATTTTTAATCTTTCTATGATGCTGTGTCAAATCAAAATAAAGAAATAAAACAAAATACATGTAATAACTCTGCAAATATGCTCATTTTTCTACATTCTATAGACAGAGCTAAAAATGCATGCAGTGTTATTATTATCGGTAGGATTTTAGCAAATAATGAGAATTAAAAGAAAAAGAATATGTTGTAGTTTTTAGTCATTAAAACAAAGAGTTAGATACATCTAAACACGTTCTCATAAAAGTAGTTCTGTTATTGAAAAAAAGAATCGTATTTATATCAAAGTTTTATGAACTGTTACTTTTCATAATATTTATATTTTCTATCGTTTTATTTATTGATATAAAAATATATATTATACATAAACGTACATATACATTCATAATTATATATTAAAAATATATATAAAAAAGGAAATTTTAAAATTTTACCATGTACAATCTATTTTGTATGATACAGAGTCATCTAAAAATTATCTTTAAACATCGTTAACTAAATTATTTTTTTTTGATTAACTTTATTAATTTATCCTTCCCTTATTGTAATTTATAGATGACGCTGTTGTTACTATTAAACTATTACTACTACTATTAATGAATTACCACAGTAAATATGTAAGTTGATTTTTTTAGCGAGAATCTGTCGGAAAAAAAGATAACGGAAAAAAGAAAACATGACACAAACTGTGACTAAATAAAATCACTCACTGCAAGTGGATCGACCGTTGAAAAAATCAACTCGCACGAATTAATATATATACATATATATAATATATACGTGTATATATATTAATTCTAATTAATAATATAATTATATATATATATATATATATATTAATATTACAATTAAGAGTATACAAAGTACTTCAAATTGAGCAATATTTTACACGGTGTCCGTGCGTTTAATTCCGAATATTTTCTTCGATTCGCCCCGACCGTGCACGTAGAAGTGAAGATCAGACTTAAACGTGCTGTCACTGTGAACTTAATATGAATGTCAAATTATTAAATAAAACAAAAAAAAAAGAAGTGATAGGTTTTCGTGGATATATAAAGACAAGCGAAATATGCGTGGCATATGGGTCATAACTATGATACGATTGATATAAAAACATATTTATCGTGGGAACAGACCAGGCAATTCTATATCCTTCCTTGAAACGTATCCGACACGTAAAAACTAGGACTATTTAAATATTTTATCAGTAGGAAACGCAATGATGCGATTTATTAATTCGTTGACTAAATAAATGATGTTGGCTGAGAATTGTGACATCTTCTAAGCGTTGTATACCGCATGATGAAAGAATTATATTTGTCTATCTGCAAAAAATACATTTTCTGAACGTAATCCTAGGTATAAATGTCAATTGCCATTAAATTTTCGACTAATTTATTTGGTTAACGATCTCGAAACAAAATAGCCATGACTATTTCGTTGCAAGTTTCTAAATTAACAAATGCCTGGTTCGGATGCTAAAAATTGAAGCGGGAGTACACTAAACTGCAAGGCGCCCACTCGGGAGCCCACTGTCCATCTATGGCCTGTGTGTAGTGATAGAGCACTAGTGATCTCAACTAGCCTTAAAGGTACCTTGATATAATATTGAATCCTATTTATTTCAAACTAATAACATGTATAAAAATTTAGTACAGCGTTACCAGATTACGCCATTTCACATCAACCATATATGACTGTTGATGCTCTATTTTGTGTTTAAGGAATTAACGCAGAAAAAAGTGCTGTCAGTGATTTAGTAGAGATAATTTAGAGATGGAAAGACAAGAAAATATACTAAAGGAGCAATGTAACAAACACACTCCGTTTTCTAAATATCTAACTTAAGTGTTTTATTTATTATTTTATAAACAAAACTCCATTTATACGATCACACTATCACACTGTAAATGGCGCAATCTGTTTTATCTTACATGACCATGTGTTCATTGGATAAAAATATGAAATAAAATCGTGTATAGTAGGAACAGTCGTCTGATTTTATCCATTTTTATTTAACCTTTTACTCGCCGTAACTATATCTAAAATGATTTGTCACAGTTGTTCTAATATATTTCCCATTTTCAATTAGGATACTCATAAAAAAAAAAAACAGCTTCAACTAGTTTTAAAGATAGTAAATTATTAAAATCTGTAAAAAATATCGACATCCCCACTTTGAAACATTACCGATGAAAGTGTAGTAAAAACACTGAAAAGAACCCAATCTATTTACAGAAAAATAAGCGAAGGGTTAACTGCTTTCGGTTATATACCCTCAGGTGCGTAACACTAACTACAAAAATCTATAATCTCTTTTGTGAGCCTACTAGGACCCTTAGAAATATACTACCAGACACTAGAATATTGTCTAGGTGTTGTATTGATTTTAATTTACTAATAAATGTGTAATTCATTATTATTTTTACGCCTGTTGGTGTATGGTAATTATCTAAAAATATTTCAAAAGAAAAAAAAGCAATTCACCAAAATTCTTGGGTAGAAGAAAAACAAATACGAATATCTTAAGTTGTTTATTACATTATGGAAGGGAAATATATATTTCATTAAATATTACGCAATAACGTACGACTTGTTATAATACCATTTTACAAAACACAGCACAATTGTTCTTTAATATTTTGGATAATCTAATTGTACCAAACATGAAAGAAATAAAATGATTTTTACCGGGAATGTATTTTTAATGACCAGCTTGAAATTCGAGAAAGATATTTAAAAATACAAGAAACAATGCAATTCTACTTATTATTTCAAACATTAATGTTATAGTTTTATTAATGAGACAAGAATATATGCACGATCTATGTTCGTGTTACTGAAATAGGGGGACACAATCAAGTAGATTATTCAATATTTATGATGCAGCTACACCAATTGCAACACCAGCAGCAAAAGATATTAAGAATACATGTATCTCCTTCAGTCGATAAGTGGACTCCCCCATGAATGAGGCGTACCAGCCTTTAGCTTTTACTTGTTTACTCTTAATGATATCTTCGGTTTTATCTATTTTGCTATCAACATATCTTTCAACCTATATTAAAACAAATTAAGTGAATTTTAGGGAAAAATTAGAAGTGTCACGAAAAAGTCCTGACCTTATCCATCCAACTTGGACCTTCACCTGTCAACTGCTCTTCCACCTTGTCAACTACTTTATCCACATTTCTGTTAACTTTATCCCAATTAATTCTAATATAGCCATTGTGATTTGCAACTTGCAATAATATAATGCTGCTTCCGACCGCAATAGCTAATACTTTGCCAACTTTAGCTGATAATAATCCTGTAATGCTAAATAAATTTTAGTTCGTCATTGTGACACAACCACCAAAAAGTAAAATATCTACTTACCAACCAGACGTAGTTCCTAATATTATCTGTTTCGAAATGGAAATGCTGTCAACATCACCTATGTATTTCTTGACACAAGATTTCACGCCGCTGCAACCTTTTTCAATGGCACCCTTGTTTATTTCATCTTTCTTTAGCTTTCTTGAAGACATTCTGAAAAGTACCTAATCATAATAAACTGTATATTTAGTATATGCAAAACAAATATCTATATATATATAGTTGGTGAAATAAATCAAATTACTTGTTCCGAAATGAAACAAGAATTAGGTTTCAATAATGTATATTTAATTAATGTTTGATTTTGAATTTGTTTCATTTCGGAACAAGTAATTTGATTTATTTCACCAACATATTGGAACATCAGAATCAGTAGCTGAATTTTTCCGTTTTAACCTCTATATATATATATATACATGTATATTACATAGAGATGTAAGTCTATTGCTAAAACTTATATCATACCTATATTTAGTTTTTCTGCGTTGAAAGGATTTTATTAGATTCTTTATACCTATTGCGATGTATGTTTACCAAACTATTAAACCTGTTAAAAATATTCAATCTTAATAAACGCTAATTGAACTGTACACAAATGTAGTACGATTAAGCTCCTATGGAGAAAAAACGAGTAAGTAGTCCTATTTCTAGGTTATGTGCGATTTAATTTTGACGTTTCTTGTTTCTTAGGCGTTTGGTGTGGTTTGATGGCACTTCTAAGAGTAAAAGTTACTGAAAGTAACCAAACATTTGGACAAAAAGGCGCTAGTTTAAACAAATTAGATTTTCTTGTCTCTTATTTATATAACTATATATTAATTGACCATTGATTTTTAGTTTTTTAATTAACTGTACTATACTTCTACTATATTACAACTTAGGGAGAGAGGGGTACGTTCTTAAATTACAGAATCCAATGGTATCTGTAACAAATCCTTCCCTCTTATTGACTACAATGACTACGTTTACACAAGCATTTAACATTAGCTTTACATAAAACGCTTTTCCTTAAAGCCCAGTAAAACATCGTGTAAACGGCAAATTACTCTAGTTTTAATAAAAACATTTTGGTATATCAAACGATATTAGCAATAACCTTATCGTAATATGTTTTTCCGCATCGGCTTATGAAGATCTTTCTTGCCATTATCATTGTTATCGCATTCGCTATTCCGCGACCTGGTTTGAGTTAAAACTATAAACGAAGCATAGAAGAGGTATTATAATTATATGATATACCAGATTGTTATGATATTTTAGAGGTACCTCTCATTTATAAAAGGTTTATTTCTAAATATTCTATACCTGCATACCTATACATCTTTTCTTTATACCCCCTTTCAACAGGCAACCAAGTATACGTCATGAATATATCGTGTATATTCAGTTGCGTAACAATTTAATGGGGTACTTTAATTAATTATAACAGTCAATAAAAAATATTTGCCCTAAATACCTTAATTAATTAAACATAATAATGAAACCTACATTGAACTGCTACTTTTTATTTATTTACAATTGCTTATTTATAGCCACTTCTATCTCAAAAGAATACTTTCTAAAATTACGCCAATTCTATTTGCCATAAGTATTTCAAACTACCATCCTTTTCTAATGAAAGGCATGGCAATGGGGCGGGAATACGAATTACCGCTCTTTGTAATTATTAAATTATATTTTAGTTTCCGTCTTAAATATAATGTCCGAATTGTTCAGTTAAAAAGAACACACCCAAAATCGCTTAGCAGTTATGTCCAATCCCAGTCTACAATTTTTACAAGCGAAGCGCGCTTCCTAGTCCTGTCATATTGAATGGCGTTGGTTTTTGTTGTCCGTCGTTTTTAAACATTTAGAGGGTTAATTAATTAGATTAAAGGGTGAAATAGGCTCAAACGTGTAATTCAGTGGTAGCTGCATCTCATTACTACGGTTGTTTGGTTGGCGATGAACCTTTTGCTACAAAACGCTTTCATATAAAGGTGAGTAAATTCAGCTCTTCATGTGCATGTAAGGCTGTGATGTAAGGGTAGCATTGTTAGTTTATATTTTTATGTGTTTCGTTAGTTTTACGTAAGAGTATTTGCTTATATCGTAACTTACAAATCACCGAATTTTATTTACCATTTACCGTAACAAAAATTATATCTAGTTAAAAAAAAAACTCATCTAAAATCGGTTAGCAACAGCTAAGATGACTGTTCTCGACTGTAATTGGATGTTGCAAATCCAATCAGAGTTCGCATTTATTATATTGAATGATTGTGTCGGTTTTTGCATATTTAGAGGGAATTAAATAGGTTAAAGGGGTAAAATACATTCAAACGTATAATATAGTGGTAGCTGCATTTGATTTGCGTGGGAATTTCATCGGCGATGAGTATTTCTTGCTGGAAAATGCCTTCATCTAAAAGTGAGTACATTGAATTTTTTTATGTTGCTCAAACACTCGTTACTTTGTTATTTTATATATTTAACGTGGTTTATTGCGTAAAGATGCTCATGTATAACGTAATTTATAGTAAATAATAAAATAAAAAAAAAATATGGCGGCCATCGGATGTTCGTTGAATCAACCAATCACATTCCGGGATTTTGAACAAAACACGGTGTCTCCTGTTTCTGTCTTCTTCGTCCACTGAACGATGACGTCGGTTTTTGATTCTGCGGTCTTTTGAATATTTAGAGGGAATTAAGTGGGTTGAGGGGGTAAAATAGATTCAAACGTATAATAAAGTGGTAGCTGCATTTGATTCCTGTGGGAATTTCACCGGCGATGAGTATTTTTTGCTGGGAAATGCTTTCAACTAAAAGTGAGTAGATCTATATTTTCTTATGTTGCTCATATACGCGTTGCGGTGATATTTTATATAGTCGACATGTTTCATTACGTAAAGATGCTCATTTATTACGGGATCTATAATAAATAACAAAATTTTCGAACAAATATGGCGGACCATCGGAAGTTTGTTGAACCAGCCAATCACGAACCGGGATTTCGAACAAAAGAAGCGTCTTTTGTTTCCGGCATTTTGCCATTGTGTTTCGCCACATTGAATAGTGGCGTCGAGTTTTGATCCGCGGTTTTTTGAACATTTAGAGGGAATTAAGCGGGTTGAGGGGGTAAAATAGATTCAAACGTATAATAAAGTGGTAGCTGCATTTGATTCCTGTGGGAATTTCACCGGCGATGAGTATTTTTTGCTGGGAAATGCTTTCAACTAAAAGTGAGTAGATCTATGTTTTTCTATGTTGCTCATATACGCGTTGCGGTGATATTTTATATAGTCGACATGTTTCATTACATAAGGATGGTCATTTTTTACGTGATCTATAATAAATAACAAAATTTTCGTACAAATATGGCGGCCATCGGATGTTCGTTGTATCAGCCAATCACATTCCGGGATTTTGAACAAAAGAAGCATCGTTTGTTTCCGGCATTTTGCCATTGTGTTTCGCCACATGGAATAGTGGCGTCGAGTTTTGATCTGCGGTTTTTTGAATATTTAGAGGGAATTAAGCGGGTTGAGGGGGTAAAATAGATTCAAACGTATAATAAAGTGGTAGCTGCATTTGATTCCTGTGGGAATTTCATCGGCGATGAGTATTGTTTGCTAGGAAATGCTTTCAACTAAAAGTGAGTAGATCTATTTTTTTATTGTTGTTCATATACGCGTTGCGGTGATATTTTATATAGTCGACATGTTTCATTACATAAGGATGGTCATTTATTACGGGATCTATAATAAATAACAAAATTTTCGAACAAATATGGCGACCATCGGAAGTTTGTTGAACCAGCCAATCACGGACCGGGATTTCGAACAAAAGAAGCGTCGTTTGTTTCCGGCATTTTGCCATTGTGTTTCGCCACATTGAATAGTGGCGTCGAGTTTTGATCCGCGGTTTTTTGAACATTTATAGGGAATTAAGCGGGTTGAGGGGGTATTGCCATTGTGTTTCGCCAAATTGAATAATGGCGTCGATTTTTCGGTATTTTTTGAATATTTAGACATAATTAACTAGATTAACGGGGTAAAATACACATTGCAAGCATAGCGTTTTATTTGTTATTTACAAGCTGTTTACTTAATAATTATGTGTGAAATAATATCTGTATTACAACTTTAATATTATTTACAGGTGTTTCTCAAAGGTATTTCTCACCACGTTCCAGATAGAAAATGATAGATGGAAAGCTTCATTTCTTCCAGCAAAACAAAGGCAATCAAATAGGTAGGTACACAATTTTCAATATGTCTCTGTAAATTAATTAAACCGGTGGTCATTTTTGTTGTATAGTAACCACAGATTCGGTGAGGGGAATTCCGAAGTCAATTCAGGAAATGATTTCTATCGGATAGAGTTTTGCCACCTTGGGGATACAAGTCTTCCGGACTAATTTAAAAGGTATAGTTGTCTTTCTCTATCTCTTCCTTAAAATGTAATTGGAAATTCTTCTTATACAGTATATCAGATAGAAATATATTATATAAAATAGAAACTATTTTGTTTTTCATCTTACATTATGTTTCATAAACGACTTGTTCGACATGCAAATAAATATAGGGGAGAATCATATTTAGTGAAATCGTTTAATATTAATTTTTGTTTTTCTTTCATCATTACACTAGGCTTACCTATTGTAGACGTGTTTGAAACCTTCTCTTTGCTGTTGTTATTATTACATGCTTTTTTTTTTAATGTCACCGAATTGGCATGAACTGTGATCTTGGTGTAATTTTGTTAAAACTTTTTTTTAGTGTATCGTAATGTTAAATCTTTTAAAATGTTTATACGATAAATACCTTAATATAAATTAAGTGGAATTATATTCGTTTTCGTTGTCTAGTTGCTACGTCTTCGAGCAGAGTTCAGAAGTTCTTCCAGTTTATCCAGGAGTTGAGGACAGACGGTTTTTCCACCTTCAGGATGCAAGCATTTGGGGCTGATTTAAAAGGTACAGTTATTTTCAATATTTTTAATTTTCCAGGGTTTTGTCTAATTTGAGTGTGGAGGTCGGATATAAAAAAAGTTTTCTTTTTTAGCTAGTAATGTAAAACAATTATTAAATTGGTTTCATTCGAACATTTTCGTAAATTAAATAATTAATTATTATCGCTAATTTAAAACAATAAATTTAATCCTTTGTTAAAACAAGTATTCGTAACGTATTAAAATATCATAATATTTATGTCGCTGTTTGGTAATGTAAGTTTTAATTTTTTTCAATTATCACTATATTGACATGCACAATTACTTACCCATACAAATTTCTTGAAGGAGTTGGAAAATATGCTAACGAAACCTAGCAACATTTTGTAACATTAAAAAAGATTGTGACCTCTTAACTTGAATTAAAAACAATTATTGAAAGGCCAAGAAGTAAGATATCGGAATAATACAAATTTAACAAAATTTGATATCCCTTCCTTATGATTTAATTTGGTTTTTATTATATCTGATAGAAATAAAATGATGTTTCCTGTTATAAAGCTTAAATCATAAATTTGATCTCCAGATTTGCAAATATAAACTATAATATAGCAATTATAAAATTTTAATCATGAGAATGGAGTAGTTTTATATCATTTTGGTATTATGTATCTGTTTTCGTCATTACCCATATAAACTATAATTAAGGTAGCACTTATAACATTTATTCTTAGGTGTTAAGGGAACAGCGATCACATAGATACTCGTTTATTGTATTGTAGGTCTTGTCACAGCCATTAATACATGCAATATATGCAACCCATATCACTTAATATTATTATGTATTGCATACATATATATAACATATATATTATAATTTTGAGAGTGCAATATGTTTATGTTATTTTAGTATTAAATATATAGGCATTGTTTAGTCTTTCTCTTCTTATTCTTGCGCCTTCACTTTATACAACACTTTTTTTTTGGTTGGGGCATTTGGGTGATATGTCCTAACCACTTCGTTTTTTTGTTTGTTTTGTGCTCGCACGTTTTGAGTTATTATAGCTTTTTTGTACAGGTGCATTATATATTTCCATTCAAATTCTGTTCTTGTTATACATTCCACTCATCCCAGTATTTTCCTTTTCCAATTGGTTATTACCTATGTTTTACTGATTTTATGATCGTTGCCTAAGCCCTAATTTTAGCTACTAACAATCTTGATAGCGTTCCCACCCTTTTATTTCCCTTCAAGATTCTCTATTTTATTTCTCTATTTCCCACTCTTCTTCGTCTTTTCTTGAAGTTATTGTTACCTCTAGGAATTGGCACTCCCTTTCCTTTGCATTGATGTTGGCATATTTTTTCGGTACTGTTACTTCTGCATTCATTTCCATGTATTTTGTTTTTTCATTGTTTATATGTATGTAGTCCAAGATTGTTCGTACTATTTGTACCGTGTTCGAATTTCTTGAAAGCCTTCTCCAGATTTTTTTGGAACTTGTTACTAAGACTAAACTCTCTGTGCTTGCAATGCGCTGTATTTTGTTGTGGTAAATGTAACTCTTTGTTTGGATCTTGTCTTTTATTATCATATATTTGGTTTCGTCAAGAGAAAATCGCCTTGTCGCAAACTTTTAAATTGCTGTGATTAACTGCAGTCTTATCAATATTTTATTTGTTGTGTCTTTTAAGCTGTCATTTTCAATATGTTTATTATCTTTTTGAATGTATGGTCTCAAAAAATCCATATTTTGCAACATTTATATCGGTCACTGGAGACACTAATTTTTAAAGTGTTCAGACATTCAACGCTTCATTTTAAATTCAGCTTATTGTATAAACATGATAAGCCTCACTAAAAATACTTCAATATTAAATTGAACAGTAGTCAGTTTCATCTATTTTTCTGAAACTTCAAAAGTTTAAATTTTTTTTTTATTTGTGGCATATCACGTTATTATACAGTAAGCCCTGCAATTAAGTGGTATTAATATTAATTTTGGTTATCTAGTTATAATGTCTTTGGATAGAAGACTTGAGTTCATCCAGTTCATCCAGGAGATGATTTCCATTTAATAGAACAGGCAAGACCTACCTCACCTTCAGGACGCAAGCATTCGGGACTGATTTAAAAGGTAAGAATGTTTAAGGTGTTGTCTAATTTAGGTATGGAGATCAGGTGTAAAAAAATAGAGAACATTAAACTTGTTTCACTTGAATATTTTGGTCAATTAACTTGAGCAGTTTGTAAGTAGTTAATTAAATACCTGTTTGTTTTTCCTGTTGCTGATCATTTGTTTCTTTAGTAGTAATCATAACATATTAAAATGATAAATATATTTATGTTGCTGTTTGGTGATGTAATTTTAAATTTTGTATATTCAATATTTTTTTTTTGGTTCACCGATTTTATTTTCCATATACAGTTGACTCTCCCTAAATCTTCTTAAGAGGGTCGATGCTCATTGTTACTTACTCCGAAAAAATGTATTCTTTATGTTCGTTTTTCTCAGCGGTTATAATTAATGTATTGTCATTTTTATTTATTTAATATGTACATAAGCCCATCAGGTTTATTAAGACTTTTCAAAATTTTATTCGGCAGGCTAAGGAAAAAAAAAAATCGAATTTGAAAAAGAAAAAATCTATTTTTGCAAGTTTTGTACCTTCTCTTTTTCAAGAGCTTTTTTTTTTTTTTAAAATCCTCAGCTATAAATCATCTTTTGATGATATCAAATAACAAGCACGGAAAAAAGGAACATAAAGAATACAATTTTCTCTAATAAATAACAAAGAGAATCGACAGTCTTAATTTAAATTTTTCTCTATAAATTAAGTTCGTAATTTTTTTTATGTCAAAACTGATTGTAAACGCCATTCTTTAATTCTAACTCTCGTCTAATCGAATCAAAAATTCGGTAATTTCATAAAAAAATTAAGCCAGTTTTCCTCTTTCCAAATCGACCATCAATTTTTAATTCCCGTACCCCAATCATGTAATATAAAATTTCACAAAGTTCGACGTGTCTCTCATTCACAGTTGTTACAGATGTCAGCAGTTCACACAAAAATAGTGCTGGTCTCAATGTTTTTTTTTTCCGCTCAATACTTGATAATATCATTTTTTGTCTCACTTGCTTTAATTCAAACTCTCCCTAATTTGAACAAGCTGGAATATTACTTGAGAATTCGATATAGAGAGAGTCACTATATGTAATTTATTTCATTCTATATTTATTTGGGAATGTCGCTCAACAAGTTTTTTTTGAAAAGGATAAAAAAAAAATTGTAATCTAAATTAATAAAAATTACCGACATCCCCAAATAATTTCTGAATGGTAATGTAATTTTTAAAATCGTACGCTTGCAGAATTATTCCCATTTACTATTATTAAATTATTTGAAAGCGTTGGAGAATATACCAACGAAACGTAACAATGTAAGTAATGCTTAAAGAAAAAGAGATTGTTTTCTTTTTTGCACCTGCTCTCCAAACTTAAATTATACAACACAACAACTCTATTCTGCAATACTCATCGTGAGTTGGTTAACGACTTGTTCTGGCTTTTAAAAATATACTACTTCCTCCCAGAATAGTTTGCCAAAACTTGTAACCTTTTAGTCGGTAGAACAAACAGTATAGCACACATCTTTATCTAGGATAAAAAAAGTGTTCGGTAAACAAATTGTGCATTCACGTTTGAATTTGGGTTCAGAAGTTATGGGAAAGCGGCACCCATAATCGCCTCTATCGTAAAAAATTCAATTACATAATCACTTTGAAATTTGTGAAACCTTACTAGCGAAAATTTTAGCATCAGAAGCATCACTTAATGTCGGCGCCTATGTTCGAGGGAGAAATATAATTTGAACTCAAAATGGCAGTTATTTATCAACTGTCATATTCTGCTTTAGGCGCATCATATGCTATGGAAGTTCTTTTATCTTCTGGTATTTTTTTAGCCAATAATAAGGTATTAATTTTATCTTCTTCTGTTGGGATATGGCTGGGAATAATTCAAAAGACAAAATTGGTTACGTTTCGGTTTATTGTAAACCTTTTTCAAACCATTTATCTATAATAAATTACATTTTTTTGTTTGTTAGCGTCTATGATCATTTTTGTTTGTATTAACTATTTACCTAAATTAATTTTACGAATTACGATCCACATTAAAATTTGTGTTCACACTCTGTATAACCAACATGGTTTTATGTCATAATTTTTAGGAAAACATTTTAAAATCGTAAAAGGGACAAACAAAATGTATAATATGACATGTTAACGACAAATATTGAAATGCATGCTGGCTCGAAGGAGGATTTTGTGTACTGAAAGAAATGAAATCTTTTTTGTTATTATTTTTATAATTTTCAATAGTTTAAGGCAAATTACAAGGATTAAAATTAAAATTAAAACAGTGGAGCCTAGATTTTGGATAAATTTGCTATGTCGGTTCGATTGTTTATGCTATTTTTGGTTTTCTTGATGATGTAAATCATTTCTAATATATTACATTTATAATATTTTTTTTTCTTTAGCTAAAAGTTTAGTTGCGTCATAATTAAATTTATGATTAAGGTCATATTCATGTTTTTTAGCGCAGTTAAGCTAAGCTAGCCCACTGACTATATATAAGTAGACTGATTAAGCTTATGGGAAAAATGTTGCGCTTAAACGTGGCCCTTTGGATGGCAAATCCAGATGTCACTAGTGTTTCTACATCCAAAACTGGCGGGGGAAGCGGAATGCCTATCTTAGCTCCGAACCGTGTTTACAGATGATGAGTTGAGCAGCACGCATGAATAGAGGGCATTTAGTTCACAGATAGCGCGGTAGCATATAACATAAAATGATTTTTTTTTTGGATTTAGCCCGTATTAATGGTAGTTTGTTGCCACGTGAAAGGCATGGCAAGCAACAAAAGCCAATATTTAAATTGTGGGAAAAACAAACGCAATAATGAAAAGTTGCCTACATTTGCATTTCCTATAATGTAAAGTGTAAGTGAATAAAAGTAAACAATCACAGATGTGTAAAAAATGTTAAGGGGATTAGTGAGCCGCAAGTGTAGATCGCAAAGCTGCCGGATGTTTCCCCAGCAAGGAATTTAATTTCGTAAAATTATTTTACTTCAAATTTGCGCTGCATTTTGTATGCTAGTCGAACTATGTAAAATGATATGCCATTTATATTTTTTAGGTTTTCAATTATAGCAAACAAAAAAAATGTTACGATTTAAAATTTTCGTATATACAGGCGTGATTCTTGTAAATAGCTTTTTTTGAAAAATAATTTTTAATTATCTGAGGTTTATAATAAAATTGATATGACACTTTTTTATGCTATAGGGTGCTATATATGCTATATATTTGCTGATTATTAACCCATTTTTATGTTGGCATAAATTTATTTAATTTATTTGTTAAATATTTGTTTTTTTATTTTATATTTCTGTTATCTATGTAGAAAATCATTTTTTTTCAAACTTTATAAACGCAGTATATATTTTTATCGTTTCTTATTAGTATTAAAAATCTAAAATAGTATTTTTTTGTTTCTTACCTGTACAAAAATGAGTATATGATCAATTATTCTTAGTAACTTCAACATTGAAACAGGAAATTACCAATGGTTTTGTATTAGATTACTAGTTATTTTGAAGTCTTTCTGTTGAGAGTTACTAAAAATAATTCTTGGAAATTTTAAATTTTGCCAGAGGGTAGTTATTTATAATATATGTAAGTATTAAACGTGAGAATATTGCAAAACGAGCACTTTAATAGTTAATTTCTTATTCAGTTGAAGGAGCAAGCCTATGCAAAAATCCCCATAAGAATAATTAAAACTACAAAATTTTTGTAACAATAATTTTTAAAAGTTTTAATGTATTTATTACAGGCTCTTTTTGTTCATATTTTTAAATTTAATATTAAGCCGAAGCTTAAAATTTTAAAATCAATTCCAGCTTTTTTGTAGAAATTGGAAAAAGAAAGACAGGAACATAAATAGATTGTAAAAACTTTTACATATTATGTGGTTTCGGTGACGGCGCGCGGCATGCAGATGATAAGAAAATACCAGCAATAAAGTAAAATAAACACCTAAATATCCACCCAAAAAAATCTAGTAATACAAAGGCCTATTGAATCGATAGCGTTAAGAGAACATATGGTGGAATTTTTACAATATTATTTGAAGAAAACGTTTCTAATCCTCTAACAGGATTATAATATGCTATAAATTATTATTGTTACCAGCAGAGAATATAGAATTCTAAACAGATGTTACCAGAAAAATAAAAGAATTTTTACAGGCTTTATTAGTACAAAATGTCTCATTATGTACAACTCATATGTAGGTGATGAATTATGAAGAATACTTCTATTGGCATATACCGTAATGCTCTGCGTATTGCATATCATACATATGTATATTATAGTTATAGTTGTATATTATTCGATTTCAATTACAATACCAAAGAAGAAACGATTACATGAGAGGTCATTTTGTTCTGACCAACTACTCATTAATTAACGACAATCGGTCTTTGCTTTGAATCGTAATCCAATGTTCGTATGTATCTCGATTGATAATTCCCGTCGCCGACAAGTAGAATTCCCGTTTTGACTTGCAGTTCCTGATTTTTTAGGCGGTAAATACAAATTTATTAACTTTTTGTCAATAAATTAAAATAAATGCACGATACAATAACAAATTAATTAAACTAAAGCAAATAAATAAAAACTCATCAATAAATTCAATAATTCCCTCTGAAATAAAAGTTTTTTCCTCTAACTTTCAAAATTCCCTCTAAAAAGAGATTTTTCCTCTCATATACGAACACTGTCGTAATCGTAGGTTTGAAAAGTTGAATTTTAACAGTTCATATTATTAATCGTAATTACGTAATATTTATTATTATAACACTTATCAAACTATTGTATGTATTATAAATACATTTGAAAATTAGAAAAATGGGAACGGATTTTTATACGGATATTCACCCACAATAAAAGATACCTATACCCTACTTGGTTTGGTAAATTTATTCCTAGATAGCGCTGACCCACACCTTTATCCGAGAATTATCGAACTGCATTATATGGTAATTTATGGATGTTATCGACAATTTTTAGAGCTATTTCGCTTTTATATGGACTTGATCAGTCTACTTATATATAGTCACTGAGCTGGCCGAAGATTTATGATTTTGTACTCTATTTTTTAAATATTGTTTTGTTTGACCAACATAGACACTATTGCAATCATTACACGGTATTGAGCAAATTAAGTTTGAATTTTTCCAGAAAACATGGAACCAAAGACACCTTGGTTTCATTTTGCTGAAACATGATATTAAATTATTATTGTTTTTGTACGTTACATTCATTTTATAAGGTTTAAGGATAGCCATAACTTTCTCCGTTAAGTTTTTTATGTAAGGAATTGTTAGAAATTTGTTGTTGTTACATAAATTGGTTTTTTTAATTTTTTGTGGTGTAAAATTTTACATTAGAGATACAGTCGGCTAAAAATTTGGATAGCTTATAAAACGGACTTTGAATACATGAAGCAATAGGTCTTAAGGGCATTCCCGGTTTATGTAATTTTGGTAATCCGTATATTTTGGACGGTAGTACATTGTAAATTTTTAAATGTTATGCTGTTGTTGGGGGTATAAGATTTTGGTTTTCCCAACTTGTAATCACATTATTGTTAAGGTTTTAGAATTTGTTGGTTGGGTCTGATATCAGCTCTGCTTTATCATGCTAATCTAAAGTATTTAAAACAACAGTTTTGTTGCATTTATCAGGTTCTCAAACAACAATCTGAGGGTTGTTCATGATAAATTGTTTAGTCCTTTTGATATTATTGTGAATGTTTTCTGTTTTGTCGAATCTAGTGTTTAAATGATTAGTTACCTGATTACAAATTTTGCTTCTAATTGAATTTTTATCCGTATCTTTAATGTGAGATATCCCTATTTCAACATTAACAATAAGGTCTTCAATTGGTAATTTATCTTTTTTCTGGTACTCAATAGCAAATTTTGGTCCCAAACTTAAAATATCTGCAATGTTGGTATGTGAATGGTTTTCAATTCGATTGGGATTACTTATGGTTTTATTTAGATTATTATTATTTAACATTAAGAATTTTTTATATTGTTTAAATGAAATTTAACTTTGAACTGTATGAATTCGGAAATTTGTAGATAATCCGCTTCAGCCAGGATGCATTTCAACTGACAATCTAAATGAGCAATATTTGTTTTTCAGTAATTTTGATTTTTTTTTACAATCTGTGATTAATAAATTTAATGTGGAATGTTTAAACATTTTTAATTTATTCTGAAATTTGGTATCTAAATTAATATTGTTAACTTTAAATTTTAAACAGGGAAGATGTTAAATCATTGTGTTTACATTTAATTAGAAATGTTAATCTATTTTTACTATTGTTAAGTAACCGATGATTTCTTAATAATTTACTACTTATCTTAGCGATGCTGTCTGCATATTGTTCGGTGATATTCTTGAACGTTTTTACCATTTTTTCATCCATGTTTTTTATTATCTTCTGGTATTTTTTTGCCAATAATAACAAAAAAAAATGTAATCCCAACAGAAGAAGTTAAAATTAATATAAAAGTTCTTTGACAAAAACACTTTTATGTTATAATGGGATAACTTCTGTAGATGATGATTGACATTCTTCAGAGATATTTTTTAATGTAATATCCGCCTTAAACGTACACGTGTATTGTGTGCATACATCTCGTATTCAATTTCAATGATAAAAAAGAAATTATTGAATAACAAAACAGCAAGAAACATATAGTTAATTATTTTCAATCGTGCTCAATGACCACCAAAATAACAGTGGCGCCCTTCACGTCTATTCCTATTAGTTATGTTAATATAAAATATATACGTATATAAAAGTCCGAAATATAACGCGTGTTTAGAGTTCGCGACATCAAGGTTAGTTACAACCAATGAGAAAAAAAAACAGCCCCCTTTTATACAGTCTATCTCGATCTGTACATGAATTGAAACTGATTCAAACTTCAAACTACACGACGGTTATACCGAATACCTCTAGAGATTTTTTTCCTGATTTTAATGATGTACAACAAGTCGAGTTTTCAAAATAAGTCTCAAGAGTGGCGTGCGGATAACAATTAAATTCATCAATTAATAAATAATAACTGCCATTTGTGTATCGTGTATGGCATTAGTTCTAGTTATCATCCGGCGGACAATTTGAGGAATTTCTCTTATTTCCTTAAAATATTATTATCCAGGCCGTATTTGAAACTTTTCTTTTCTTGAGAATTAGGCATCATTAAATTCAGATTCTTTATTCTCAACATTTAAAAAAATATATAAGTTCTCATAGCAAAAAATAAATGCCTATCACTGGAATAGTAATATTTTGATTACCCTAATTGGGGTTTAATTGCATATTTGTGTTTTTAAAATCGTGTAGTAAATAACACACGTCTAGTTTTTCTTTTGTCAGTCACACAGTCGAAAATGTCTCCCTAAAATTTCTTCGTGAGCGAATAATACATCTAGTTTAAATGTAAACACTCTAAGAAAACTTAAGCGCTTAATGAAACAAGAGTCGCATTTTAAGCAAACACAGAGACACATTATATTTATAAAATACAAAGAAATAATACCTTAGGGAGACATTAGTTTTGAATTTGACTGTACATACATATAGGTCTTTTTTAAAATTAATCGACGCTAAAACACAGAAATTACATAATTCCATTCAAATGTAAAATATTCTGTAGTGTTCTTGTTCAAAAGAACAAACTTTATTTAAACGTAAAACAATAAATAAAATAGTGTAGAGAACGATTGAAAAGAAACGTGGTAATAATAAGAATACTAGAAAAAATATTTTGTCCACTTTTTAACTATGCAGGACAAACTTTTTTTTCTAATTTTCTTGTTATTAACCTTTTCCAGGTTCCTTTTCGGTCGATCTTTACACTACTGTTCTTCTTGAGTATTTATTTTTATTTCCTACAAAATGCATCATATAACAGAATATTAATCATTTGAATTCCCGCCGTACTAGACGTATCACCCTAACGCGTTTTGGTTGTAGCCAATCTTGATGTCGCAAACTCTAAACGCGTGTCGGAATTTATTGTCCAATTTTCTCGCGGAAGGATTACTTTGATACATTACAGGGATCTAACTTCAAATAATAATTTCATTTAGCAACTCGTTTTAAAACGGAGATGGGATGATAAAACAGAAAATATATTTATACTATCTTTAAATTATTACTCTTTTAGGGATATTCATGGAACTCGAATATTTTTGAATTATACCTTCCACAATTTATTCATTAGGTTTTTTTTTTATTTCTTTCAGTGTATGTAATTGATTCATTCTCATGCATTAAACAGTATTTGCACTGACTTGCAACACCTTTTAGTGTTAAATTTGTTTGTATATTTACGTATTGCGTTCACATATTTATTTGTGTATGATATTTATATCTTTAAAGATACGTTGAATAATTACAAATAAGGTAGAAGCATTTTTTTTTTAAACAGTGAAATTTTCTGTTCGAGGATATTATATTACTTATTTAAGTTTAATAAAGTTTTAGCAGTTAGTTCCTTTTTGTACTGAAATTTGCAGAATTTCTCTTTCCTATCATGTATCCTTAGGTGGGCATATCCTCACAATGACCTGTTATTAATTGCATAATTACTTTACAATAAATCCACTTTAGTTAGTTTAAATTTCACTTTTGATTATTACTTTCGTGACAAAGAGACTCCTTCCACTGGTTAACAATTACCTTTTCCCGTTTTCAAGCGGCCAACTTGACGGGGATTTATTTAAAACGGCTGGCGCCTATAAATACTTTTTTATGCGTTAAATACGCCGCCTTTTTAACAAAGCCAGCCTGCGCTCCGCATAAAGGTAAGTCCCAGATGCGGAGAGGAGAGGAGAGGAACCTCATAGGAGTGGTATTTTTGCGTAAGTCGAAAAATTGGTATATTTTATAAAAGAAAAAACTTGAAATAACTAGGTGTCACAATATATCTGTATATAATATATCTACGAGATCTACAGGATATATATTCATTTTATTAGTATTTAAATTTATTGAAACAATACACAATACCTGAATGAATCAAAACGAAGATTTAGAAGAAAATCAAAAACTAATTAAAATTATATATGTTTCTCCATTTGTTTGGCGCACAATATCTTCGTTTACACGAAATAACTAAAAGCCTGTTTTAAGAATACTACTAATGCATTTCATAAGATATTTCGAATAATTTAATCTATTGTAATGATGGACAGTTAACTTCGTTTTTACCAATATCTTTATAAAATAAGAAAATAGATTATTCTATTGATTTATTTGTATTATTTCTTTTACACATCGTGCTTATATTTTACTTTATTGAGTATCGTCACACTATTAAAATCAAATGTCATATAGTTGTGGATGTGGGTGTACGTATGTACGTATCTTGACGGTTCAACTCTTTGTTCTTACTTCTATTTTTAACGACTTGTTGGTCAAAATCATAAATTGCATATAATAGTTTTTAAAGTTTTCACAATTAATTTTTCAGGATATTTATTATTTTGGGCACTATTTATTTTATCTAATATTTCCTATTTAAATGAATGGGACTATTTAATTTTATAGCTGACATGACATCATTTTTATCGGTAAATCTTCTTGATTAAAAGTTAAAATTTTATATAAGATATTATTTTTATTTATAAATTCCATCCTTATATAGAAGCCGAAATTATCAAGGGAAATACTCTAAAATTTAAATTCAGAAAAACGGGTAAGGAAAAAAAAACTTATAAACACACTTATAAACCAAATAATAATAATAATAAACCGGTTTTATTAATCCATATTATCTTTTATAACAGCTGGCGCCATACATAAATTCTGAAAACATATGGAGATATTCGGAATCATATGTACATATGTTACACTTATACAAATTTCATAATATAGGAAGAGGCAGGTATCCCCTATATGAGCCTGTACCACCATTCCCAGTTGATTTAAATACATTTTACTTTGTTTAATACGATAATAATATAGTAGCGAAAAGTGGAAGGTAATCTCGCCCCTAATCGTTGTCTTTTATCTCCCTCAAATAGATAGCCGAAAATAAAAAATGACATTTATAACTATATAAAAAAATTAAGTTATAATTTATATGAGGGAAATTCTATATAAATATATTACGAAAGGTTAATTTAGTTGTATTCGATACACGCATTAAATTGTTTTCGACTGTACATAAGTGCATAATTGTATATTCTGTATTTAACAAAAACAATTTGTTAATTTGTAACTAACATATGTTTCTGCTGTTTAGATTTAAAACATTTTGAAGGATTACGCTCCGAGGTCACCTGGGCGAGTCGATCGAATAGATGCAACAAATTCACACCATCAAAGCAAGAGGAGGATCGATATTAAGAGGAACGTAGAAGAAGAAAGAATAATTTAAGTTAATAAATACTCAGGTAGCACCAAATATTTATAAGACATGGGTTCCACATTTTGCTAATATTAAAATGTATACGCAAAAAATACCGCTTTAGGTGAAACGCTAGATCATGTGAATATCAAAAAAAAAAGATTACGATTTTTTTAGTACATAGAAGATTATTAATAAATTACAATGTATATTCGCAAGGAAATATTATAGGCACGGCAGCCTTGGTAAAAACAAGGAATTTCTTGTTCTTTGCACTGTTTTTGCAGCACATATTTTAAATGTTTGTCATCGTTTTTATGGTTTTACAGTAGTCTTTATAGATACTTTTTGTAGTAAATTCTTACGTTCATTTTCAAATCTTCGAGATATCACTTTTTCCCCGCCATGAAAAAAAATATTGCAGCTGTACTAAAAGCACAGAAATGCGCAACAAATTAATAAGATTCCTTAATAAAATACTATTTATAAATGTATTTAGGCTGCAAGATTTATTTTTTACTCATTTTACTGTGATTATTTGTCGCGACTATATACTGTAAGAATAAATATTTTAATTATGTAAATACATATCAAATCTTACATATAATATTTGACCTAGCGAATTTGTTATTATGTCAACAATTTTTATTTATTTCACACAATATCCAGTCTTTTGTAATTCATATTTTACAAATAATATTTGGTGCTACTCGAGTCCTTTCTAAAGCACTTTAAACAGATATATTTGTGTATTCATAATAATTTAACTGCCTTTATAGGCTATTATGTGGCTACGTTTTTTTTTCTTGAATAGCATTAATAACATTAATGGATGTAATTGCATTTTTCTATCACTGATATTGCTGTTTTAATCGTAGAGTCCATTGACATGGTAATATTTGTACGACTACGCTTTGATTTAAATTTACTTCAAATCGGTATCATTTCATTTGAATCTAATCACAGTAATAATCAGTTAAAAAATATTCCTTTTTAAAGTGCTTTAAAAAACATATTTTTGCTGATAACATTACTAATAATTAATCTCTGCACTCCTTCATATACTATCAGTATATCACAGAATGTTTTATTTCTCTTGCACAAGGAGTAAGACATTAGTCGAATGTGGTTGCATTGTTCCACGATTACTTCTTATATGGCGGTTTATTGTACAGTTAACCTGATTTACATTTGCTTTAAATCGGTTTTACTTTTAATTGTAATCGATTATCTTAATCATAGAAACGATTTTTTTCTCAGGATTGTATGTAGCTCATGTACATTTGCTCTTGTTCGCGTTTCATTCTCTAATATTTGTTATTTGATGTACATATTTATATATGTATTGGTAGTTTAATTTTTCGAAGTGAACGTGTGACTGGGGGGTTACGTAAGTGCTAGCATTTTGCGTTTGGAGGTATCTTTCAACGTGTTATCTCGTCGTCTGCTCAAGACTTCGTGATAATGTGCCGACTGATATTCCTCATCAACCTTCTAGAGTGCACGAACGACGGGGATCGACAACTCCCGGGGTGACAGACGTTAGGGCGCCTGTTATCCTGGGTGGGGTAGATGTCGCAGCTGATTCCTCCTCGCCCCCTTTCGCCGGTGGTTTTATAGGTGATGTAACGAGACCCCTTCACGACGGGGAAAGGTTAGCTTGTGCATTCTCCATTGTCCTGCTGCCGTGCTCAACGCATCTTCCTGTTCCCACCGGACGCTTCTTGTTAGTGCTTGGGTATTTTCTTCTGATCGCGTTTGCTGTGTAGGTGTTTGCGTTTTCTAAGTACTCGTTGACTTTATCGCAATATACATGAGCATACATTATTTCTATTTTGTGTTTTGAATGATAATTCGTATTCTGAACTTTTATATATCACAATAGACATCAGTACTTTTCAATTACCACACCCATTGGGTAGATCGTCGATTTCTGATTTGCCATGCTAGTAATGATAAGAACATTTGCAGAGATTGATTATTGTAAAATTATTGATATGATTATTTGGTGTTACTTGAAGTCCTTTTTAAAGCGCTTTAAACAGAAATATTTTTGCCAATGTTTATAACATCTCTTTGTCCCGTCATATGCCATCAGCAATTCGGCAGATGTTTAATTTTTATTACTATAGGAGTAACAACGTTGATCGATGTAGTCGCATTTTTTAATCATTATATAAGGTTTTATGGTCTAGTTCATTCAGGTTGCAGGTATCCGAACTACTATTTGATTAAATTTGTTTTAGATAGGTATCATTTCTAAATTAATTGATATCTGTATTCCTATTTAATGTGCTTTAAAAAAGATATATCCCCAATAGCCAAATTTAAATTCTCCGCCAAAATTTTTAGTGATTTCAACGTAAAGGCATTAAAATAACTATTGATGTAATACAAAATGGTCGGTAACTTAATGTTTTAAGGTTGAAGTTACTAAGAATAATTGCGGGAAATTTAAATTTGGCTATTAGGGATTTTTATGATAATATAGAAAATCGCTTTGCACCTTCATATGTCTTGCATATCTCAAAAATGTTTCCTTTTTTGCAAAAGGAGTAATAACGTTAATCGATGTGATTGCACTTTTTCATCATTCCAGTTTTCTTTTTTTTCATATAGTCAACCTAATTTATAGTTGACTTAATGTCATGTACTGCTTTTTGTTTTGTTGCGGGGGTGCGTTTGGTCCCCTTCTACCGTAAGGTGGTGGGGGGCTGCGTATCTCCGGCGTGAGGTACCCGAGGGGTGTTTGTGCTTCTGCACGGGCACTACTTGGGGAAGGTGGAGTATGTGGAGGTAAAAACAAAAAGCAGTATTTTTTTCCTTAGGGGATGTAGGTGCGCTCATGTATATTTGCTATTTATTGTTCGCGGTTCAATCTCTATTATTTGTTATTTCACGTACTATACATACATATACATATATGTGTGTGTATAGTCTAGCTGTTCGAAGAGAACGGGTGACTGGAGGGTTGCGTAACTGCTAGCATTTTGCGTTTGGAGGTATCTTTCAACGTGTTATCTCGTTGTCTGCTTAAGACTTCGTGATAATGTGCCGACTGATATTCTCATCAACCTTCTAGAGTGCACGAACGACGGGGATAGACAACTCCCGGGGTGATAGACGTTAGGGCGCCTGTTATCCTGGGTGGGGTAGATCTCGCAGCTGATTCCTCCTCGCCCCCTTTCACCGGTGGTTTTATAGGCTGATGTGACGAGACCTCTTTACGAAGGGGAGGCGGATTCGACAGGGTCGACAGCTAACCCCACTGTGCAAAGGTGGCCTGCGCCTGCAATTGTCCCTTCTGCCGCTCTTACCGCGTCTTCCTGTTCCCACCGGACGCTTCTTGTTAGTGCTTGGGTAACTCCTTCTGATCTCGTTCTCTGTTTAGGTTTTTTTTTGCGCTTGTCAGGTTAAGTTTATCAGAAAATACATGAGCGCGCATTATTCCTATTGTTAAAAGTGATTATATATTCATAATAATGTAATCTTATAAGTGATAATATTCATTTTCAATGCAGTACTGCTGGAGCTACTGCTGGTAGTGCAATTGCAACGTTTAAACTATTATAAAATTATTTTCACTATTTATGTTACCACATTTTATGTATGGCGATTTTTTATACTATTCTACGATTGTAATATTCATAAGAGAATAAAAAGAAACTTAATGAAATTGTATTAATTGAAGACACACACATCCAAAGAACCATACAACATAGATAGATACACACATCCATAGAACCATACAACATAGATAGATGCACCATCCATAGAGTAATAAAACATTGATGGATGCACACATCCATAGAGTTATAAAACATAGATGGATGCACACATCCATAGAATCATAAAACATAGATGGATGCCCACATCCATAGAGTCATAAAACATAGATGGATGCACACATCCATAGAGTTATAAAACATAGATGGATGCACACATCCATAGAATCATAAAACATAGATGGATGCACACATCCATAGAGTTACGAAACATAGATGGATGCACACATCCATAGAATTATACAACATAGATGGATGCACACATCCATAGAATCATAAAACATAGATGGATGCACACATCCATAGAGTCATAAAACATAGATGGATGCACACATCCATAGAGTCATAAAACATAGATAGATGCACACATCCATAGAGTTATAAAACATAGATGGATGCACACATCCATAGAATCATAAAACATAGATGGATGCCCACATCCATAGAGTCATAAAACATAGATGGATGCACACATCCATAGAGTTATGAAACATAGATGGATGCACACATCCATAGAATTATACAACATAGATGGATGCACACATCCATAGAATCATAAAACATAGATGGATGCACACATCCATAGAGTTATAAAACAGATGGATGCACACATCCATAGAGTCATAAAACATAGATGGATGCACACATCCATAGAGTTATAAAACATAGATGGATGCACACATCCATAGAATCATAAAACATAGATGGATGCACACATCCATAGCATCATAAAACATAGATGGATGTTCACATCCATAGAACCATACAACATAGATGGATTATTAAATAAAAGAATAAGCATATTTCAAAATTTATTTTATTAAGTCTTACCTTTTTACAATTTACAGAATGTTACACAAACAAATAGACATAGATAGAGAGAGACACATACAGACAGACATTCATACAGAGAGATATACACACGCGCGCGAATACACACATATACATCCAGTGACACACAGAGAGAGAGAGAGACATACAGAGAGATGCACACACACCACAGAGATATACACACACACAGAGAGAGAGACATCCACACACACGCGCGGATACACACATATACATACAGCGACACACACACACAGAGAGAGACGGACACACTTACAGAGATATATACACACACAGAGAGAGACACGTCTACACTTACAGAGATATATATACACACAAAACATACAGAGATATACACACGCGCGCGGACACACACACATACAGAGAGAGACAGATATACACACGACGTCCATAGACATACATACAGAGTGATGCACACACACAAACAGAGAGAGACGTCCACAGCGATATACACACACGTCCACAGAGATATATATACATACAGAGAGACGTCCATACAGAGAGAGACACGTCCACAGAGATATACACACACACATACAGAGAAAGAGAGATATACACGCACACAGCGAGAGACATCCACAGCGATATATACACGCAGAGAGAGAGATACGTCCAGACATCCATACAGAGAGAGATGCACACACATGCATACAGAGAGAGACACGTCCACAGAGATATACACATGCATACAGAGAGAGACACGTCCACAGAGATATACACACACATACAGAGAGAAACGTCCAGAGATATATACACACACACATACAGAGAGAGACGTCCACAGCGATATATACACACATCTGTGTGTGTATATATCGCTGTGGGGAAAGAGGTATATATACACATAGAGAGGTCCACAGCGATACACACACATACAGAGAGAGAGGTTCACAGCGATATACACACACATACAGAGAAAGAGGTATACATACACACATACAGAGAAAGAGGGTATATATACACACACACATACAGAGAGCGAGACGTCTACAGCGATACACACACACACGTCCACGGAGATATATACACACATACAGAGAAATAGAAATATACGCGCACACAGAAAGAGAGACATCCACAGCGATATACACACACAGAGAGATACGTCCAGACATCCATACAGAGAGAGAGAGATATACACACGCGCGCGGATACACATACACACACACAGAGAGATACTTCCATACAGAGAAAGAGGTATATACACACACACACACATACAGAGAGAGAGACGTCCACGGCGATATACACATGTCCAGAGATATATATGCACACACACATGCAGAGAAAGAGAGATATATACATGCACACACAGAGAGAGACATCCACACAGATACATACAGAGAGAGAGATACACACACACACAGAGAGAGAGGTCCAGAGACATATACACACACAGAGAGAGATACATCCATACAGAGAAATGCACACATACATACAGAGAGAGATATACACACATGCAGAGAAAGAGGTATATACACACACACATACAGAGAGACGTCCACGGCGATATATATGCGCACACACATGCAGAGAAAGACATATATACATGCACGCACACACAGAGAGAGAGACCTCCACAGCGATATACACACACAGAGAGAAACGTCCAGACATCCATACAGAGAGACGCACATACATGCATACAGAGAGAAACACGTCCACAGAGATATACACACACACACATACAAAGAGAGATCTATACACACATACAGATAGAACCGTCTACAGAGATATACACACGCGCGCCGATACACATACACGTACAGAGAGAGACGTCCACAGAGATATATATATATATACACACACAGAGAGACGTCCATACAGAGATGCACACATACATACAAAGAGACACGTCGATATATACACGAGAGAGAGACACGTCTACGGATATACACACACGCATATACAGAGAGAAACGTCCAGAGATATACACACACATAGAGAGAGACATCCATATAGAGAGATATATATATATACACACACAGAGAGAGAAGGCCAGAGACATATACAGATACACACACACACAGAGAGATACACGCATACGGTTATACAAGCACACAGACATACATACGTTCATACAGATATATACACATACACACACACGTCCAGACGTACATACAGAGATGCACACACACATAGAGATATACAACACGCACATAGACAGAGAGAGATGCACACACATACAGAGAGAGAGACACGTCCACAGACATACACATACAGAGAGAGAGACCCGTCCACAGAGATATACACAAAGTTATACACGCATACAGAGAGAGAGAGAGATGCACACACAGAGGGAGACACGTTCACAGAGATACACACACATACAAGAAAGAGAGAGACGTCCACAGACATCCATACAGAGAAATACGCAGGCATCACACATATATATATATATATATACAAAGAGACACACACGTCCATACATCATTGGTGGCGTTAGCTAGCAGTGAAAAGGTGCTTAACTCAAATTGAACCCGCAAGTTAGCAGTGCCATCAAGCTCTCTGCAGGCACAAGTTCCACTGCCAGATAGCGCAACCTGTTTGAAATAAAAACGCCACTTTCCCAATTCTTTATTTACATAATTAATGACACACTAACCCAAGTTATTTACATTTTTATTTTGGTATGGATAAAGCCTAAGCAATTTATTGCTTGTCGGGCACTTTCGCAGAGCCAAATCTCCCTCCTAATCATCATTACGGTCCCCGGAAAAAAAAAACCGGTTACCGCAACTGACCAGAGCGACACTCGAGCTCACGGCCCCTCGCACTAGTCGAAGCTCTGTAAGGAGGCATTCGGCTAATGGAGGAGCAACGTTTATTTATATAAGATGAATAATATTAATAATAATAATAATATTTGTACAATAACTGCCAATACATAAAATATAGTAACAATATATATAAACAGTGAAAATCATTTTACGTTGCAATTGCACTATCCACACTACTTGCAATATAAAAATCACCGGACAGCTTGCATTGAAACCGAATATGCATTACCACTTTTGAAAATAGGATATAATGCGCGCTCATGTATTTTCTGATAAAGTTAACCTGACAAATGCCGAAAATCTATACAGAAAACTGCTTTTTGTTTTTTTACCTCCACATACTCCACCTTCCCCAAGTAGTGGCCGTGCAGAAGCACGAACACCCCTCGGGTACCTCACGCCGGAGGTACGCAGCCCCCCACCACCTTACGGTAAAAGGGGACCAAACGCACCCCCGCAACAAAGCAAAAAGCAGTAAATGGCACTAAACTAAAGTATAATCGATTACAAACAAATAAAATGACACCCATTTAAAGGGAATTCCGATCAGGTACCATCCGATACAACGCCATATAAATAATGATAGAAAATGCAGCCACTTTCAAATATTGCAGGTATTTGAATGCGCAAAGTAAGTGATTATATTATTAAGAGAAATATATCTTTTTAAAGCACTTTAAAAAGGAATATTTATTAACTTAGAGAAGAAATTTTTGCTACGATTATTACTGTTAATATAATTATAATTAGATATCAGAAATGATACCTATCTATAAAATAAATTTGAATCAGATAGTGGTCCAGATGTGCAAGTCTCTTAATTACAATACGAATGGACTAGACCATACAACGCCATATAAATGATTGAAAAATGCAATCACATCGGTTAACATTAGTGCTATTGCTAGAAAAATAAAACCCCTTTTGAATTACTGGCGGCATATGACCGAACAGGGAAATATAAAAAACATTAGCAAAAAATATCTGTTTAAAGTGTTTTAAAAAGGATTCGAGTAGAACCAAATAGTCAGGTTTATTATTTTGCACAACTTTATATTTGTTGAATATTTGACGTTTGTTTCTGAAACATTTGGTGCTACTTCTAGCATTTATTCACCTAAGATCAAAAATAATTTAAGACAGTGGCTTGATCGCGGAGATTTTTTTGTTACTAATAGAAGACGATCTACACATTATATTTTAAATAAAACAACCACTGACTTAAAAATTAGTAGACTAAATATATGAACACTGAAACTAATTTTACAATAATCAATCTCTGCAATTGCTCTTTATTATTATCCCAATGGTATATCAAAAGTTGACGACCTACCCAATTGGTATGGTAATTGGAAATTACGGATGTGCATTGTGAATAATATAATATAAAAATTCACAACATGCGTTATCACTCAAAATGCAAAATAGAACTAATGTATGCTCATGTATATTCCGATAAAGTCAATGAATACTTAAAAAAAAAAACGCCAACACCTACACAGCAAACGCGATCAGAAGGAATTACCCAAGCACTAACAAGAAGCGTCCGGTGGGAACAGGAAGACGCGGTAAGAACGGCTACGGGACATTGGTAGAGGCGAGTCTCAATATAGTGAGGGGCCGAACTACAGCCTGTCAACGCAACCTCCCCTTCGAAAAGAGGTCTCTCGTCACATCAGCCTATAAAACCACCGGCAAAAAAGGGGCGAGCAGGAAACAGTCGGAGATATACCTCCCCCGAGGAAACCCCAGGAGCTTGCAATCCCCATCGTTCCTACTCTAGAAAGGTTGATGAGAATATCAGTCGGCACATTATCACGAAGTCTTGAGCAGACGACGAGATAACACGTTGAAAGATACCTCCAAACGCAAAATGCTAGCAGTTACACAACCCTCCAGTCACACGTTCACTTCGAACAATTAAACAACAGATATATATAAACATGTATATCAAATAATAAAGACTAGAGAATGAATCGCGAACAAAAGCAAATATACGTGAGCGTACACACGTCCCCTGACAGGAAAAATGGTTGCCATGATTATTACTATTAATACAATCGATTACAGTTACAAAATGAAATCAATTTAAGGCAAGTTAACTGTACTATAAAACGTCAATGATAGAAAAATGCAACCACATCGATTAACATTATTTGCACTTTTGCAAGAAAAATAAAATATTCCTCGAGATACTGATGGCATATGAAAGAGCACAGAGATTCATTATTAGCAAGAATACATATTTTTAAAGCGCTTGAAAAAGAAATATTTATTAACTTAGAGAAGAAATTATTACTATTAATTCATTCGAATAGAATTAAATTAAATGCAAATTAGACATGGTGGAACAAATATTATAAGTTTGCCTTTAATTGTTAATCAATTCAGTAAGTAATGAATAATAGAGAAATGCAACCACATTGATTAAGGTTGTTACTGCTATTGCAAGAAAAACAAAATATTGTATCAACATAATAGGCTAAAGGCAGTTGAATTACTGATGGTATATGAAGCAGCAAAAGATGTATAACATACATTAGCAAAAGTATATCTGTTTCAAGCGCTTTAAAAAGGACCCGACTAGCACTAGCAGATATTTATAGAAAGATATATTTTACACAAATTTATATTTGCGGATTGTTTGACTTACGCTTTAAATATATTTGGTGCTACTTGGAGCATTTATTCACTTAAGACCAAAATGATTTAAGATAGTGGTTTGATAGTGCAGATTTTTTAGTTCTGCTATTGACAGAAAACGATGTACACATTGCATTTTAAATTCAGTTAAAACGACCACTAACTAAACCATCGGCTTAAATAAAGTACTAAATATATAAACGCTGAAAGTAATTTTATAATAATTAATGTCTGCAATTCCTTTTATAATGAATATTATACATATATTATATATATAATGATAATGATCAGCAAATTAAAAATCAGAGGTCTACCCAATTTGTATGGTAATTGGAAAGTACTGATGTCCATTGTGATATACAAAAGGTAACAATATAGCTTATTTAATACTCAAAAATGCAAAACTGGATCAATGTAGGCTCATGTATATTGCGATAAAGTCAACGAGTACTTAGAAAACGCAAACACCTACACAGCAAACGCGATCAGAAGAAAATACCCAAGCACTAACAAGAAGCGTCCGGTGGGAACAGGAAGATGCGTTGAGCACGGCAGCAGGACAATGGAGAATGCACAAGCTAACCTTTCCCCGTCGTGAAGGGGTCTCGTTACATCACCTATAAAACCACCGGCGAAAGGGGGCGAGGAGGAATCAGCTGCGAGATCTACCCCACCCAGGATAACAGGCGCCCTAACGTCTATCACCCCGGGAGTTGTCTATCCCCGTCGTTCGTGCACTCTAGAAGGTTGATGAGAATATCAGTCGGCACATTATCACGAAGTCTTGAGCAGACGACGAGATAACACGTTGAAAGATACCTCCAAACGCACACAAACACTTACGTAACCCCCCAGTCACACGTTCACTTCGAAAAATTAAATTACCAATACATATATAAATATGTACATCAAATAAAAAATATTAGAGAATGAAACGCGAACAAGAGCAAATGTACATGAGCTACATACAATCCCTGAGAAAAAATCGTTTCTATGGTTATTAGTATTAAGATAATCGATTACAATTAAAAGTAAAACCGATTTAAAGCAAATGTAAATCAGGTTAACTGTACAATAAACCGCCATATAAGAAGTAATCGTGGAACAATGCAACCACATCGACTAATGTCATTACTCCTTGTGCAAGAGAAATAAAACATTCTGTGATATACTGATAGTATATGAAGGAGTGCAGAGATTAATTATTAGTAATGTTATCAGCAAAAATATGTTTTTTAAAGCACTTTAAAAGGAATATTTTTTAACTGATTATTACTGTGATTAGATTCAAATGAAATGATACCGATTTGAAGTAAATTTAAATCAAAGCGTAGTCGTACAAATATTACCATGTCAATGGACTCTACGATTAAAACAGCAATATCAGTGATAGAAAAATGCAATTACATCCATTAATGTTATTAATGCTATTGCAAGAAAAATAAAACGTAGCCACATAATAGCCTATAAAGGCAGTTAAATTATTAATGGCATATGAATCACAAAAATATATCTGTTTAAAGTGCTTTAGAAAGGACTCGAGTAGCACCAAATATTATTTGTAAAATATGAATTACAAAAGACTGGATATTATGTGGAATAAATAAAAATTGTTCACATAATAACAATTTCGCTAGGTCAAATATTATATGTAAGTTTTGATACATATTTACAACATATAGTCGCGAGCAAATGTTACCAGGCATCAACTAATGACAGTAAAATGAGTAAAAAATAAATCTTGCAGCCTAAATGCATTTATAAGTAGTATTTTATTAATGCATCTTATTAATTTGTTGGGCATTTCTGTGCTTTTAGTACAGCTGCAATACTTTTTTTCATGGCAGGGAAAAAGTGATAGCTCGAAGATTTGAAAACACGTAAGAATTTACTACAAAAAGTATCTATAAAGACTACTGTAAATCCATAAAAACGATGACAGACATTTAAAATATCTGCTGCAAAAAATAGTGCAAAGAACAAGAAATTCATTGTTTTTATCAAGGCTGCAGTGCCTACAATATTTCCTAGCTAATATACATTGTAATTCGTAATCTTTTTTTTTTTGGTTATTCACATGATCTAGCGTTTCACCTAAAGCGGTATTTTTTTGTATACATTTTAATATCAGCAAAATATTGAACCCATGTTTTATAAATATTTGGTGCTACCTGAGTATTTATTAACTTAAATTATTCTTTCTCTCTTCTACGTTCCTCTTGATATAGGTCCTCCTCTTGCTTTGATGATGGGAATTTGTTGCATCTATTCGATCGACTCGCCCAGGTGACCTCGGGAGCCTAAATCTTCAAAATGTTTTAAATCTAAACAGCAAAAACATATGTCAGTTACAAATTAACAAATGGTTTTTTTTAAATACAGAATACATCTATAATTATGCACTTATGTACAGTCGAAAACAATTTAATTCGTGTATGGAATACAACTAAATTAACCTTTCGCAATATACTCATATAGAATTTTCCTCATATAAATTATAATTTAGTTTTTTTATATAGTTATAAATGGCATTTTTTTATTTTCGGCAATCATAAACTCGATAGTAATAATGGTAATTGAGAGTGGGATTACCATCTACGAAATACGCCATGCATGTAATAAAAATATAAGATTGGAATATCTGTCGGATTTACAAAATATCTATTTGAGGGAGATAAAAGACAACGATTAGGGGCGAGATTACCTTCCACTTTTCGCTACTATATTATTATCGTGTTAAACAAAGTAAAGTGTATTTAAATCAACTGGGATTTGTGATACAGGCTCATATAAGGAATACCTGCTTCTTCCTATATTATGTAGTTTGTAGAAGTGTAACATATGTACATATGATTCCGAATTTTTCCATATTTTTTCAGAATGTATGTATGGCGCCAGCTGTTATAAAAGATAATATGGATTAATAAAACCGGTTTATTGTTTTGTTTATAAAAGTTTTTTTTTCCTTAACCGTTTTTCTGAATTTAAATTTTAGAGCATTTCCCTTGATAATTTCGGCTTCTATATAAGGATGGAATTTGTAAATAAAAATAATATCTTATATAATATTTTAACTTTTACTCAAGAAGATTTACCTATAAAAAGGATGTCATGTCAGCTATAAAATTAAATAGTCCCCATTCATTTAAGTAGGAAATATTAGACAAAATAACTAGTACGCAAAAATAATAAATATCCTGAAAAATTAATTGTGAAAACTTTAAAAAATATTATATGCAATTTATGATTTTGAGCAACAAGTCGTTAAAAATAAAAGTAAGAATAAAAGAGTTCAACCGTCAAGATACGTAAGTACACCCACATCCACAACTATATGACATTCGATTTTAATAGTGTGTCGATACTCAATAAAGTAAAATATAAGCACGATGTGTAAAGGAAATAATACAAATAAATCAACAGAATAACTTCCTAAATGACAAAATAAAAATTGAGGGACTATCAAAAATCTATTTTCTTATTTTATAAAGACGTTGGTAAAAACGAAGTTAACTGTCTAGTCCATCATTACAACAGATTAAATTGTTCGAAATATCTTATGAAATGCATCAGTAGTGTTCTTAAAACAGGCTTTTAGTTATTTCGTGTAAAAGAAGATATTGTGCGCCCCGCCAAACAAATGGAGAAACATATATAATTTTAATTAGTTTTTGATTTTCTTCTAAATCTTCGTTTTGACTTATTCAGGTATTGTGTATTGTTTCAATAAATTTAGATACTAAAAAAATGAATATATAACCTGTAGGTCTCGTAGATATATTATATACAGATATATTGTGACACCTAGTTATTTCAAGTTTTTTCTTTTATAAAATATACCAATTTTCGACTTACGCAAAAATACCACTCCTATGAGGTTCCTCTCCTCTCCGCATCTGGGACTTACCTTTATGCGGAGCGCAGGCTGGCTTTGTTAAAAAGGCGGCGTATTTAACGCATAAAAAAATAATTATAGGTGCCACCCGTTTTAAATAAATCCCCGTCAAGTTGGCCGCTTGAAAACGGGAAAAGGTAATTGTTAACCAGTGGAAGGAGTCTCGTTGTCACGAAAGTAATGATCAAATGTGAAATTTAAACTAACTAATGTGGATTGATTTATTGTAAACTAATTATGCAGTTAATAACAGGGCATTGTGGGGATATTGCCACCTAAGCATACAAGATAGGAAGGAGAAATTCTGCAATTTCAGTACAAAAGGGCACTAACTGCTAAAACTTTATTAAACCTTAAATGAGTAAATATAAATATCACCGAACAGAAAATTCCACTGTTAAAAAAAAATAACTGCTACCTTATTGTGATCATTCAGCGTATCTTTAAAGATATAAATACATATCATACACAAATAAATATGTGAACGCAATACGTAAATATACAAATAAATTTAACACTAAAAGGTGAATAGAAAAAAAAAATTACACAGATTCCGGAGATTGTTACGCCAATTAACTTATTCCTACATTCCTTCTTACAAATGGGCAAGTCAGTGCAAATACTGTTTAATGCATGAGAATGAATCAATTACATACACTGACAAACTATTTAATAAATTATGGAAGGTATAATTCAAAAATATGAGTTCCATGAAATCCCCTAAACGAAATGCAAGGGGCGTGTAATAATTTAAAAATAATATAAATATATTTTCTGTTCTATCATCCCATCTCCGTTTTAAAAGGAGTTGCTAAATGAAGTACTTATTTAAGGTTGTATCCTTGTAATGTATCAAAGTAATCCTTCCGCTAGAAAATTGGACAATAAATTCCGATACGGGCGCATTTAGAGTTCGCGACATCAAGATTGGCTACAACCAAAACGCGTTAGGGTCGTCTACTACGGCGGAAATGCAAATGATTAATATTCTGTTATACGATGCATTTTGTAGAAAATAAAAATAAATACTCAAGAAGAACAGCAGTGTAAAGATCGACCGTTCCTTTTCGGTAAAGGAACCTGGAAAAGGTTAATAACAAGGAAATTAGAAAAAAAAGTTTGTCCACCATTTTGTAATACATTTGTTTATTTATTCATGTTTATAACATTTTCTTAAATTGAAATAACGAAGTTGATTAATATCAAGAGTCTAATCAAGATAAATAGCTGCATAGTTAAACAGTGGAGAAAATATTTTTTCTAGTATTCTTATATTACCACTTCCTGCGTTTCTTTTCAATCGTTCTCTACACTATTTTATTTCTTGTTTTACGTTTAAATCAAGTTTGTCCTTTTGAACAAGAACGCTGTAGAATATTTTACATTTAAATGAAATTATGTAATGTCTGTGTTTTAGCGTCGATTAATTTTAATCAATATCCTTAACTGATGTAAAAAAGTTTTACTTGTGTCTTAGTGTTAGTTATATTTAACCTGTTTAATAAATAATAAACATTTCGTTTGAAACTTCGGTAATATGTATATTTATACCTACATATATGTATGTACAGTCAAATTCAAAACCAATGTCTCCCTAAGGTATTATTTCTTTGTATTTTATAAATATAATGTGTCTGTGTTTGCTAAAAATGCGACTCTTGTTTCATTAAGCACTCAAGTTTTCTTAAGGTGTTTACATTTAAATTAGATGTATTATTCGCTCACGAAGAAATTTTAGGGAGACATGAATTTTGTATTTCAGTGTGCTATGAGAACTTATATATTTTTTTAAATGTTTAGAATAAAGAATCTGAATTTAATGATGCGTAATTTTCAAGAGAAGAAAAGTTTCAAATACGGCCTGGATAATAATATTTTAAATAAATAAGAGAAATTCCTCAAATTGTCCACCGGATGATAACATTGAACTAATTAGGCAGTTATTATTTATTAATTGATGAATTTAATTGTTATCCACGCGCCACTCTTGAGACTTATTTTGAAAACTCGACTTGTACCTCATTAAAATCAGAAAAAGAAATCTCTAAAGGTATTCTGGTATAACCGTCGTGTAGTTTGAAGTTTGAATCAGTTTCAATTCATGTATAGATCCGATAGACTGCATAAAAGGAGGCTGCTTTTTTCTCATTGGTTGTAACCAACCTTGATGTCGCGAGCTCTAAATACGCGTTATATTTCGGACTTTTATATACGTATATATTTGCATAACTAGTAGGAATAGATGTGAAGAGCGCCACTGTTATTTTGGCGGTCATTGAGCACGATTGAAAATAATTAACCATATGTTTCTTGCTGTTTTCTTATTCAATAATTTCTTTTTTATCATTGAAATTGAATACGAGATGTATGCATACAATACACGTGTACGTTTAAGGCGGATAGTACACTAAAAAATATCTCTGACAAAGAACTTTCAAGAAGAAAAATGTCAATCATCGTCTACAAAAGTTATCCCATTATAACATAAAAGTGTTTTTGTCAAAGAACTTTTATATTAATTTTATCTTCTTCTGTTGGAATTACATTTTTTTTGTTAGCGTCTATGATCATTTTTGTTTGTAATTTATTATAGATAAATGGTTTGAAAAAAAAAAAAGGTTTACAATAAACCGAAACGTAACCAGTTTTGTCTTATAAAATTATTGGTTAAAGGTAAATTAATACCTTATTATTGGCTAAAAAAAATACCAGAAGAAAATAATAAAACCATGGATGAAAAAATAGTAAAAACGTTCAAGAATATCACCGAACAATATGAAACAGCATCGCTAAGTAAGTAGCAAATTATTAAGAAATCATCGATTACTTAAAAACAGTCAAAGTAGGTTAACATTTCTAATTAAATGTAGACGCAATGATTTAACACTTCCCTGTTTAAAATTTAAAGTTTCCCATATCAAACTTGACAATATCAATTTAGATACCAAATTTCAAAATAAATTAAAAATGTTTAAACATTCCACATTGAATTAATCACAGATTGCAAAAAAAATCAAAATTGCATCCTGGCTGAAGCGGATTATCTACAAATTTCCGAACTTATACAGTCCAAAGTTAAATTTCATTTAAACAAAATTGAGCAAAAAGAATATAAGAACTTCTTAGGGTTAAATAATAATAATCTAAATAAAACCATAGGTAATCCCAATTGGATTGAAAACCATTCACGTACCAACATTGCAGATATTTTAAGTTTGGAACCAAAATTTGCTATTGAGTACCAGAAAAAAGATAAATTACTAATTGAAGACCTTATTGTTAATGTTGAAATAAGGATATCTCACATTAAAGATACGGATAAAAATTCAATTAGAAGCAAAATTTGTAATCAGGTAACTAATCATTTAAACACTAGATTGAACAAAACAGAAAACATACACACTAAAAATATTCACAATAATATCAAAAGGGCTAAACAATTTATCATGAACAACCCTCAGATTGTTGTTTTAGAACCTGATAAATGCAACAAAACTGTTGTTTTAAATACTTCAGATTATAATGATAAAACAGAGCTGAAATCAGACCCAACCAACAAATTCTAAAACCTTAACAATAATGTGATTACAAGTGGGGAAAACCAAAATCTTATACTCCCAACAACAGCACAACACTTAAAAATTTACAATGCACTACCGTCCAAAATATACGGATTACCAAAATTACATAAACCGGGGGAATGCCCTTAAGACCTATTGTTTCATGTATTCAAAGTCCGTTTTATAAGCTATCCAAATTTTTAGTCGACTGTATCATTAATGTAAAATTTTACAACACCACAAAAAAAATTAAAAAACCAATTTATGTAACAACAACAAACTTCTAACAATTCCTTACATAAAAAACTTAACGGAAAGGGTTGCGGCTATCCTTAAACCTTATAAAATCAATGTAACGTACAAAAACAATAATAATTTAATATCATGTTTCAGTAAAATGAAACCAAATACACCTTTCTGAAAAATTCAAACTACTACAAACTAAGCAAACTAAAATTTTAGCTAACGAAAAAAATTATTATAAACGTAATATGTTAGAAATGATTTATATCAAGAAAACCACAAATAGCATTAACAATCGAACCGACATAGCAAATTTATCCAAAATCTACGCTCTACTGTTTTAACTTTAATTTTAATCCTTGTAATTTGCCTTAAACTATTGAAAATTATATATATATATATAATAATAAATATTATATATATAATAATAACAAAAAAAAAATCATTTCTTTAAGTACACAAAATCCTCCTTTGAGCCAGCATGCATTTCAATATTTGTCGTTAACATGTCGTTATACATTGTGTTTGCCCCTTTTATTATTTTAAAATGTTTTCCTAAAAATTATGACATAAAACCATGTTGGTTTATACAGAGTGTGAACACAAATTTTAATGTGGATCGTAATTCGTAAAATTAATTTAGGTAAATGGTTAATACAAACAAAAATGATCATAGACGCTAACAAAAAAAAATGTAATTTATTATAGATAAATGGTTTGAAAAGGTTTACAATAAATCGAAACGTAACCAGTTTTGTCTTTTGAATTATTCCCAGCCATATCCCAACAGAAGAAGTTAAAATTAATACCTTGTTATTGGTTAAAAAAGTACCAGAAGATAAAGAACTTCTATAGCATGTTATGCGCCTAAAGCAGAATATGACAGTTGATAAATAACTGCCATTTTGAGTTCAAATGATATTTCTCCCTCGAACATAGGCGCCGACAGCAAGTGACACTTTTTGTGTTATCTTTTCGCTGGTAAAGTTTCACAAATTTCAAATTATTTATTGTATAATTGAATTTTTTACGATAGAGGGGTTTATGGGTGCCGCTTTCCCATAACTTCTGAACCCAAATTCAAATATGAATGCACAATTTGTTTACCGCAAACTTTTTTTTTATCCCAGATAAAGATGTGTGCGATATTGTTCCACCGCCTAAAAGGTTACAAGTTTTGGCAAACTATTCTGGGAGGAAGTACTCACGATGAGTATTGCAGAATAGAGTTGTTGGTGTTGTTTAATTTAAGTTTGGAGAGCAGGCGCAAAAAAGAAAACAATCTCTTTTTTAGCATTACTTACGTTGTTACGCTTCGTTGGTATATTTCCAACACTTTCAAATAATTTAATAATAATAAATGGGAATAATTTTGCAAGTGCAAGATTTTAAAAATTACATTACCATTCAGTATTTATTCGGGGATGTCGATAATTTCTATTAAATTAGATTACGACTTTTTTTATTCCATTTTCAAAAAAACTTGTTGAATTGTTTATCTTTTTTTTATAAAAAACTTTTACATTTTACTACACAAGTACTTTTTAGTACAATTTATGATTTCTGATCGCAATATCAAAACGTAAAAAGTAGTTTAAATAATTAAAAATTACCGGCATTCCCAAATAAATATATAATGAAATGAACTACATATAGTTGACTCTCTCTATATCGAATTCTCAACTAGTATTCCAGTTTGTTCAAATTAGGGAGAGTTTGAATTAAAGCAAGTGAGACAAAAAATGACATTATCAAGTATTGAGCGGTACAAACTCCTGAAATCTGTAACAACTGTGAATGAGAGGCACGTCGAACTTTGTGAAATTTTATATTACATAATTGGGGTACGGGAATTAAAAGTTGATGTTCGATTTGGAAAGAGGAAAACTGCCTTAAATTTTTTATGAAATTACCGAATTTTTGATTCGATTAGACGAGAGTTCGAATTAAACAATGGCGTTTACAATCAGTTTTGACATAAAAAAAAATTACGAACTTGATTTATAGAGAAAAATTTAAATCAAAAGTGTCGATTCTCTTTGTTATTTATTAGGGAAAATTGTATTCTTTATGTTCCTTTTTTCCGTGCTTGTTATTTGATATCATCAAAAGATGATTTATAGCTGAGGATTTTTTAAAAAAAAAAGCTCTTGAAAAAGAGAAGGTACAAATCTTGAAAAATAGAATTTTTTCTTTTTCAAATTCGATTTTTTTTCCTTAGCTTGCCGAATAAAATTTTGAAAAGTCTTAATAAACCTTATGTACATATTAAATAAATATAAATAAATAAAAATGACAATACATTAATTATAACCGCTGAGAAAAACGAACATAAAGAATACAATTTTTCGGAGTAAGTAACAAGATCACCGACCCTCTTAAGAAGATTTAGGGAGAGTCAACTGTATATGGAAAATAAAATCGGTGAACCAAGAAAAAAATATTGAATATACAAAATTTAAAATTACATCACCAAACAGCAACATAAATATTTTATCATTTTAATATGTTATGAATACTACTAAAGAAACAAATGATCAGCAACAGGAAAAACAAACAGGTATTTAATTAACTACTTACAAACTGCTCAAGTTAATTGACCAAAATATTCAAGTGAAACAAGTTTAATGTTCTCTATTTTTTTACACCTGACCTCCATACCTAAATTAGACAACACCTTAAAACATTCTTACCTTTTAAATCAGTCCCGAATGCTTGCGTCCTGAAGGTGAGGTAGGTCTTGCCTGTTCAATGGAAATCATCTCCTGGATGAACTGGATGAACTCAAGTCTTCTATCCAAAGACATTATAACTAGATAACCAAAATTAATATTATACCATTAATTGCAGGGCTACTGTATAATACGTGATATGCCACAAATAAAAAAAATTAAACTTTTGAAGTTTCAGAAAAATAGATGAAACTGACTACTGTTCAATTTAATATTGAAGTATTTTTAGTGAGGCTTATCATGTTTATACAATAAGCTGAATTTAAAATGAAGCGTTGAATGTCTGAACACTTTAAAAATTAGTGTCTCCAGTGACCGATATAAATGTTGCAAAATATGGATTTTTTGAGACATACATTCAAAAGATAATAAAACATATTGAAAATGACAGTTAAAGACACAACAAATAAAAATATTATAAGACTGCAGTTAATCACAGCAATTTAAAAGTTTGCGACAAGGCGATTTTCTTCTTGACGAAACCAAATATATGATAATAAAAGACAAGATCCAAACAAAGAGTTACATTTACCACAACAAAATACAGCGCATTGCAAGCACAGAGAGTTTAGTCTTAGTAACAAGTTCCAAAAAAATCTGGAGAAGGCTTTCAAGAAATTCGAACACGGTACAAATAGTACAAACAATCTTGGACTACATACATATAAACAATGAAAAAACAAAATACATGGAAATGAATGCAGAAGTAACAGTACCGAAAAATATGCCAACATCAATGCAAAGGAAAGGAGTGGCCAATTCCTAGAGGTAACAATAACTTCAAGAAAAGACGAAGAAGAGTGGGAAATAGAGAAATAAAATAGAGAATCTTGAAGGGAAATAAAAGGGTGGGAACGCTATCAAGATTGTTAGTAGCTAAAATTAGGCTTAGGCAACGATCATAAAATCAGTAAAACATGGGTACTAACCAAATTGGAAAAGGAAAATACTGGCATGAGTGGAATGTATAACAAGAACAGAATTGAATGGAAATATATAATGCACCTGTACAAAAAAGCTAAACATATTGCACTCTCAAAATTATAATATATATGTTATATATATGTATGCAATACATAATAATATTAAGTGATATGGGTTGCATATATTGCATGTATTAATGGCTGTGACAAGACCTACAATACAATAAACGAGTATCTATGTGACCGCTGTTCCCTTAACACCTAAGAATAAATTTTATAAGTGCTGCCTTAATTATAGTTTATATGGGTAATGACGAAAACAGATACATAATACTAAGATGATATAAAACTATTCCATTCTCATGATTAAAATTTTATAATTGCTATATTATAGTTTATATTTGCAAATCTGGAGATCAAATTTATGATTTAAACTTTATAACAGGAAACATCATTTTATTTCTATCAGATATAATAAGAAACCAATTAAATCGTAAGGAAGGGATATCAAATTTTGTTAAACTTTGTATTATTCCGATATCTTACTTCTTGGCCTTTCAATAATTGTTTTTAATTCAAGTTAAGAGGTCACAATCTTTTTTAATGTTACAAAATGTTGCTAGGTTTCGTTAGCATATTTTCCAACTCCTTCAAGAAATTTGTATGGGTAAGTAATCGTGCATGTCAATATAGTTGATAATTGAAAAAATTAAAACTTACATTACCAAACAGGGCATAAATATTATTGATATTTTATACGTTACGAATACTTGTTTTTAACAAAGGATTAAATTTTGGTTTAATTTATCGATAATGAAATTATTTATTTACGAAAATGTTCGAATGAAACCAATTTAATAAATTGTTTTTAGCTTACTAGCTAAAAAGAAAACTTTTTTATATCCGACCTCCACACTCAAATTAGACAAACCTGGAAAATTAAAATATTGAAATAACTGTACCTTTTAAATCAGCTCCCGAATGCTTGCATCCTGAGGTGGAAAAACCTTCATCTCAACTCCTGGATAAACTAAGAACTTCTGAACTCTGCTCAAGACGTAGCAACTATAGACAACGAAAAGGATATTAAATTCCACTTAATTTATATTAAGGATTTTTTTTTTACCATCCTTATGTAATGAACATGTCGACTATATAAAATATCACCGCCAACGCGATAAAGAACAACATAAAAAAAAAATAGATCTACTCACTTTTAGTAAGCATTCAAGCACAAATACTATCATCGCCGATGGAAATTCCCAAGAACAATCAGCAAACAACTATATTATACTTTGAATCTATTTACCCCCTTAACCCGCTTAATTCCCTCTAAATATTCAAAAAACGCGATCAAAACTCACGCCACTATTCATGTGGCGAAACCACAATGGCAAAAATGCCGCGAAACAAACGATGCTTCTTTTTTCAAAATCCCGGAATGTGATTGCTATACAACGAACACCGATGCCGCTATATTTGTACGAAAATTTGTTATTATTATAGATCACGTAAATAAATGCCATCCTTATGTAATGAAATATGTACTATATAAAATATCACCGCAACGCCGTAATGAGCAACTACAAAAACATAGATCTACTCACTTTAGTGAAAGCATTTCCCAGCAAAAAATATTCATCGCCGGTGAAACGTCCCACAAGAATCAAAGCCAAGCAGCTACCACTTATTATACGTATATTCTATTGACCCCTCAACCCACTTAATTCCCTCTAAAATTCAAAAAGCCGGATCAAAACTCGACGCCACTATTCAATGTGCGAAACACAATGGCAAAAATGCACGAAACAAACTAGGCTTCTTTTTCAAAATCCCGGAATGTGATGGCCATAAACGAACATCCGAGCCTCATATTTTCTCGAAAATTTTTTATTACTAAAATTACGTAATAATGAGCATCTTTACGTAATGAAACATTCACTATAATTAAAATTCACCGCACGCGTATATAGCAACATAAAGAAAAAATAAATCTACTCACTTTTAGTCCGAAAGCATTTCCCAGCAAACAAAATACTCATCGCCGGTAAATTCCCCACAGAATCAAAGTTGCACTACACTTAGTATACGTTCTGAATCTATTTTACCCCCTCAAC
>RXPK01001910.1:0-52548 GCA_004143645.1 Protaetia brevitarsis | reverse complement strand
TTCAAAACAATAGAAAAATACTTTTATTCCCTCTAATTATGCTTTTGTAACTAGGACAACGAAAATTTGAAATATACCCACATATGTATATTGTATGTCCACTTAAGTATGAGACAAATGGGAAAAAATTTTATTGTTGAATTTATAAAAAAAATTATGTAAAATAAAAGTTGGTGCTTCTTTAAAAACATATTTTATATTCAAACTTAGTTAAAATGCGCGGTTTTGCTATAAATTAAGAAAAAAATTAATTGTCTTGAGCATAAAACACGCTAATTTTTAAAGATACCAAAAAGCTCCATTAGCGAGAAGTACTTCAACTCCCTAAATGTGCCAAAATACAAATTTTCAAAATAGAAATCAAAGAAATGGAATTCTACAAAATTACACAATATGAGCCAAACATTGAAAAAATACTTTTTTAATTTTCTTTTTGTAAAAATGTGTTTTTGTGATTTTTACTTGAAAGTTGGTATTTGGCATATTTAGGATTTGAAGTATTTTTTTTCTAATGAACTTTTTCATATCTTTAAAAATAAGGTGATTTTATTCTCAAGACAATTTTTTTTTTTTTTCTTAATTCAGCAAAATTAACGCAATGTAATTTTAAACTCCAAATGTATTTTAAACCCTAATTTTTTAAGAAGCACTGCCTTTAGTTTTATAATTTTTTTTTTTATTTCAATAATATTTTTTTCCCATTAGTCTCATATTTAAGTGGACACAGTGTATTATCTTCCAATATTTTCTCCTTACGGGTGAGCTTTTTAGGAAAGTCATCGCAGTCGAGAATCTTCTTAATTTGAGGTCCTACGAAGACACCGGCTTTAACCTTCGCCTCAGAATAGCTTTAGGAAATAATTTTCAAGGTGTTCATGACTGCTGACTCCCTTTACCTAGAGCTTTCGGCAAATTGTTTTTATAAGCCCCATTTATGCTGCAGTGGTGGCATTAGCCACCTTTAGAGAGTCTACCAGTGGCTCTCATTTGATATTGTTTTTCCCTATAGAAAACTATGTCCTCTGTGGCCAGTCGCGCTTGTTGTAGTGTGCATTGGTGTCCCTGCTGTCCCAAAGATAAAGATAACATGGGAATTTGGTGAAACCACCTTGCAGATCCATGAGGAATGACACCATTTTGATGTCGCCGATGACCTCCCACCCATACTTGTCATACTTCGAAACTTTCAGCAAGGTGTTGGTGTTAAAGTAATCCTCTTTAAGGTGCACTGAATGACCCAGGAGAAGAGATGGAAAGTTATTACCATTATGCAGCAGTACTGCTCTGAGGCTTCTTAAAGAGCTGTCAATGAAGAGACGCTACTCATTTGGATTATAGACGATTCCAATTGCCTCAAATAGCCCAGTCACATCGTGGCAAAAGCAGAGCCCATCTAGATAGGTGAGAAAGCTAGAAAAAGTTTGGTGACGCTTTCTCTGATCTACGACTCGCACAGTTTCATCCAGCAAGTTCCACTGCTTCAGCCTAAAAGTCAAAATCTCAGCATTGGACTTGGAGAGTCCAAGATCTCTAACTAAGTCGTTCTACATTGATCATGTCATCTGATTCTACAATATTTTCTTCACACTCCGACTCGCTGTTGCTGATTGAAGAAGCCTGATCTATCTTAGGAGGAGTAGGTAATGGAAGCTGAGGGCTGTCTAATACTGGGGCCATGGATGAAGGAAGATCCGGATACATTACAGCAGGTGCATTTGCTAGTACGGCGTTTAGAAGGGTCCACAATGCAAAAGTAGCAGTTGCTTGAGTGGTTAGTGGGTTCCCGCCAAATGCTTGGAATTGCAAATCTCATGGATCTCTTTTCTCCCCTATACCATCCTCTTGTCTTAATAAACTGACCACATAGCAACAACATAGCAAAACATAGCAAAACGCGTCTGCTTCATGTTTGCAACCTCTTGAAGCCATCATCTAATTAGAAAATAGGTATAGTGAAATGAGAAGTACATATGCACACCGTTTTGAGCACTGAAATCGTGGGACGAGTCTATTATATCAGCTTTAGGAGTGTACACGTTTTGAATGGAGGGACGTTGGAACAGTGGATCTGTCAAAATTTAAAATAGCGCCTGAACAATATAGCAATAAATTATCAAAGCAGGTTGAGTGGTTGAGACATCTTTGTTGTGATATTTTTGTTTTGTTTTCCAAAAAAAAAAAACAAATCCAAAGCCGAAAATGCAGATACTTGTCACTTTGACAGATTATATTTACTGTCATTCTATCGTAAATGAATTCACTTCCGTCCACTGATGTCTTTAGTTCCCGTTATTCTACGTCGAACGACATAATATGGACTTCTCATTTTGGGTTTGCTTGTAAATTTAAAATATTCATTGTCTTGGTCACAAAAGCAAAGTTTGTGGGAAATATCGACTGTTTTTATACTTTTCTGACATAAGAAAATAGGAAATGACAGTTACAACCCAAAGACAAAAAAATTAATAGAAATTGTTACATAGTGTAATTTAAACCTATTCTTTGGTTAGTATTGGCTGTCAAATTTTGGGGTTGAAACTTACGCAAATGAAATTCATTGTCTTTTATAGCAACAAAGTCGGTAAAACACACACACGGGCAAGACCGATTCAAATTAGCGGTAATGGAAATGAAGAGAATACCGGAACAGCGGGACAAATTCAACGTTTTCCTTCCCAATTGAAAGTTTAAAGGGGCGGAACGGGGTATGCCAACGGCGGAAACAATCATCGAATAAAATTACTCGCCGTAGCTTCGCGAATTTGTATTCAAATACAATTAGAATGGAAATTGAAACATCTTTAGATCCTTCTTAATAATTAGTAAACAACGGGCCGAAATTTTAAGTGTATTTTAAAGTCAACCCTCCTCTTCGGGAACTGCCAACCTTATCTGCTTCTTTCTACGGGTGTTTTACTCGCTCCGTATTGTTTTAAACTCGCTCCCCTTTCTTCTGGCAGTCGTTTAAATTGTAAATTACTTATTCGAAGAAACGGCACTTAAATCTAGTTTAATCTGTCCCTAAATCCAATACCCGTTTTCGGTATTGTCTGTCTACTATTTATTTGCCGTTCCTGCTTAAATATACTTCGTGAATTTAATTTGGGTATCCTGAAAAAATCGGATCTCCTTAATCACTGCTCGCGTTGGAAAGGTTTCCGAAATTACCGGAACAATTAGTTCGTTGCCATCTGTATCGATTTGCTACTCTAATAGAGTCTTGCATTTGACAACGAAAGATTATCGAAATTAATTATCATCTGACAATGAGAGAAGGTGTATAAAAGATGTTGACTAAAACTATCAAACACGTTATTTGAACAGCAATTAAAGTCATTTATTATACTCACAAGCACCGTAATGAAGTTCTTTACTAAACTATTTATATAAATATATTGAAATTTTCGTGAGGGTAGCGGCTAATTTCTAATGATGACTTAAATTTATTTAAAAAGTTAAACAACTCATTTTAACGTTTCGACAATCTTTATTTTCCGTTGTCTTCCTCAGAATAATGTATTTTTTATAATTTAACTTTATTATTATTTTTTTTTTTTAATATATATTTAGGGACATTCACAGAACATTTTAAAAAACTTATTTAATAATTACATTTACATTACCAAACTGAAGTTTGATTTAAAATTGTTTTGTTAACAGTATTATAAAATGACGACGTTTCCAGTAATTGTTTAAAAAAAAATGTAATTATTAAATAAGTTTTTTAAAATGTTCTGTGAATGTCCCTAAATATATATTAAAAAAAAAAAATAATAATAAAGTTAAATTATAAAAAATACATTATTCTGAGGAAGACAACGGAAAATAAAGATTGTCGAAACGTTAAAATGAGTTGTTTAACTTTTTAAATAAATTTAAGTTATCATTAGAAATTAGCCGCTACCCTCACGAAAATAAAAAAAAGGAAAAACCATATATAATTAACGGCTACGAACAAATCATCATCAAATATATTGAAATTATATTAAACATATAATGGGACGCTGTATTGTAAATTATTTTTATTTAGTAGTTATCAACGTAATAAGAAAAGCAAATACTTATTTTATTTCAAAGAATATATTTTATATATTGCTTGAGTAGTACCTGCTACTCCAGAAGACATGAGGCAGGATTTGTAGAACTTTTTCAGGAAATCAGCCATGATATACTCCTCAACGTCAGACTGTGATTTGCGCAACGGTTAAGGATGAGCATAATGCACGACATGCAGCAACGCATAAGAAATGCTTTTCTTCAAAATGGCAGAAAATGTAAGGCAGTCGATACATAGACGGTTGAGAATATACATAAAGCAGAATGGAGACATATTTGAACATCTTTTGAATTAAAATTATATTATTATTAAAGAATCCAGGGATTAAATAATAATTTTGTGTTAAGTGCAGTTTCTTTGTTGTTGTTATGTTGTTGGTATCATTTTGAAGGTAATTTTACAAGGAATTTGCTGACAATATCGAAAAATATAGGTTCCAAGGCAAAAATGTTCGTTCGAATTTCGATAAATGTGCCACGACATATTTAACACCCTCTATATATTTCTACGTTGCATCACCTCGAAACATATAAAGTGTTAGCCCCCCTCCCCCAATTGATAGCAAAAGAATAACGTGCAACACTACATCCGTTTTTACGGTAAAACTTAAAATCTCAGAAGCTGTGATTGTAAAATTTTTTACAAAATTTTCGATATATGCAAGACCAATTATCGGAAGCGCATATACCCATATATCATTGTAAAGGTATTTTAGGTGGCTATCAAAATAATTACCAAAAAATATATAATCCAATTAAAATAAAAAAGGTTGGGGGTGGCAATGGACATTTGCAACGCCCTGTATATTTGTAAATAATTTTATAAAATGCGCAGTAATATATTATATGTATATGTACAGAAAATCTAACTTTCCTAGCATTAATAATTTTCGCGCTAAATTCCGCTAGATGCTTGCCTAGCATAATCGTATTTTGAAATAATTTTTCTTCATATTATAAACAAAGCATGCGCAACTTTTATGATAGTCTTTATTCAGTATCTGATGATAATAGAGTGATTATAACTAATTTCTGAAATTCGACCAAAAAAAGCACAACATATGTCGCTCAGTGCTTATTGTATCACCCTGTATATAAATAGCTGTACTAGTCAAAAGGGCTCAAATCTTTCATCGTTTAAAAATTATTTTGGTTAAACGAAATTTGGGGCGAATTTCAAAGTCAAATCGCAAAGTTAAAGTTGCGACTCTATAGAGTCTACAATCTGACACGGTTTCATTGGAAGTTCGGGAAGTTCGCTTGTCGGTTAATGATAATTTTAATCTGATGCCTGAACATATAGAACGGCAACTCTCTATATTGTAAATTTTATGGCTTGTTAGCGCATATAAAGTCGAGTTGCCATAACCCGATGGCAAGGTATCTATAAGTTTACATTTCTTCTTCTATTATTATTATTCTATATTCATGTAAGTGTGAATGTGAACAGCTTATATAGAGTAATGTTAATATCCCTAAGCCACTAAAAAGCCGTTTACAATGTTCAGTGGGTGATACTCTGCTAACGATCCTAATAATCTTTTTTAGGATTATTATTATTAAACACTTTTATAGTGAATGGTAAAACTCCTCACAAAATTATACTACAAAAAAATGGCATGGTACAATAATAAAGTAGCACTAATACCTGTCAAGTATATTATTTTTATTTGATAATGATTTTTTTTTTCCGGCGTTCGGGGAACAAAGCCCATATCGCCACGATCTTAAAATTATCATTGAAAACATAATGATTTGTAACGTTTGAATTTTCATCTTTTATCCTATTTTTATTTATTCTTAGTACTACTAGAGTCATCTACCTGCGTGTAGTTGAACTAGGTTGGTAGTTTAACTGTTCTTCGCATTTTACTTTTCAATTAGAGTTTTGGAATCGTTTTTTATCTTTAATAAGTTCATTCTTTGCAACGTAGCGTTTCATTTCTTTTGTTTAGCATCGTTTTTAGCTGAACTTTCATCGAAGCAGATTCCCATCTTACCGGCGTACTTAGCGTGAGGGAGTCACGTGGTGCGCACGAGAGACGCGCTAAAGAAAAGCCGTAACGTTGACACGTTTCATGACTGCTCCATTAAAAATACAGAAAGAAAGTTTCTTTGTATAATCTGGGAGGCCCGTCATGTGATTGTTGTGGATTGATAATCTTAATTTTATCCCTGGGGATGATTGGTACCGTGTGGTCGTCATCTTTAATTTTATCTAAATAAATACATATTGTGATAAATATTTACACTAGCCAGGCTCAATATACTTAAGTAAAGTTTACGCAATAATAGTTATCCTTTTTTTATCCATGTGAAGAATAAGTTAGGAAGTCTCATCAAATAATGTGGATATTTTATTTTATTTTGTTTTTCTTTGCTCTTGCCAATGTTTAATAATACTATTTAAAATATGTATGTAAAAATTTCTCTGTTAGCGAATGATCATTCAACCCAGTAATTTTTTGTCGCCTTTTATTGTCGCTAAAATATATATTTACATATATACCTACTTCTTACATCAATACACTAAACTATATGCTCAATTTTGTAATAACACCAATAACTTTTATTAAAAACCCGATGTACGTCCTTTAATAATTTGTTTTATTATAGCATTAATTTATTTATTACCTACCCTGAGAGAGTGACCTAGCCGGAAGTCGTGAAGGTAACTAAGTTAAAACCCCACAACTAAAGGTAATAAATTATATGATGCTTTCAATTCAGTTCAGAATTAATAGCAACACCTAAAAGATTTATAGTTTGAGTAGTAACACAAAAGTATTTTTTTAAAATTTTTCTCAGAATTTAATTTTAATTAGTTGCAAACCAGTTATTAGCAGTCTCAAACGTAACTAAGTAAAGAAAATATTCATCAACGTACATAAATTAGTGCCTGAATTAGATATAAAATTGATAAATATAATTAAAAAAAAATAGGATCAAGTTTCGAGCCTTGAGAAACACCGAAAGTAATATCTGGAGCACTAGAAAAATTGTAATTTACATCCACCACATTTAGAAGGAATATACGCATATTAAACCAAATGCAGGACGATATATTACGTTTTAAATCAACAAAATTCGATCAAAATATGCTAAAAGTGTGCAGAAAAGCAATTTAGATCCAACCTCATCAACTGTTTATTCAAATCCACCGATAACATCATCTGTAATTTTAATAGCGTATTCGCAAACACATGTTTGCCATAATAACGCGATACGAACGTCTATTTTTACAGCTCGTGACGAACAATTAAGCAAATTTTACACAAGGTAACACACAACCTAATTTCGCACAAATAAACCAACGTCCTGAAATTAGGTGAACTTAATACCTTATACGAATATATAATGAGAGACAGAGAGAGAGACGAACATGTACGGAAAGCAAATACGCAAACATTCCCTAAACATGCATCAACACAAACTGACTGACTGCACGGGTTCTATAATCCGCCGGTGTCAGTTCCATAATCTGTTTGTAACTGCTTCTGGTGGCATTAAATTCTCACAATATAAATTTAGGTGCAAATGCATCTGCGTCCGTCGGAGTGAAATCTGCTTTCGCTCGAATTTAATACCGAACAGGCATCTACCGGCGCGCGGGGGTGAAAGTGTGAAGGACACATGAAACCCTTTCCTTCATAACATCTTTGTTAATTCCCCTCGGAGTTCGGGGGTAGCTCGGTTTTTGAAAGAGAGGGATTGTGTCCTTCCAGAGGCGGCTTATTTCGTGGCGATATTTTGACGAAAACAACTCGAGCGTGATTAATCAAAGGCTCTAGCAATAATGCGACCCTCTTGAATATGTATGACGTCGATATAAGTAGGGAAATTGTCTCCGAGGTGGAAGAAACAATGCGCCGTTTTAATGAATGAATGTTTTTTGGCGTGGATCTGCTGTCAAGTTGATGTTATTCTTTTGAAGTACAATACCTTATTTTTCACAGTTTTTTTTTGCCATTCTTCACGTTGGTAAAGTTTGCACAAGCAATTCTGATATACCATTCAATTGAATAGGTTCCCTTAATGCATCTAAAAAAAAGTAAATAAATATCTGATAAACTATAAAAATTAAGTATAAATGAGTAAATCTGTGCGGAATGACGTCACAACTAAAGTTTATAAAAATTCTTTACATTGCTGTTTTGAATTTAATTATTCGCGGAGACCGTTTCAGCTGCAGAAAAGCACGCGTCGCCCTTCGTTACCGGGCGTTTCCATATCTTAAAATTAAACATCAAACTTCTCTTGATAAATTTTGTAATTTACTTAACCTTGAAAATTCGAGAACAGGAAGCAGACGCTTTCCTCGAGAAGTGTCTCTGTTTTTGTGCTAAAACCGTGCGACCGCTGCTTTGACTGATTGAGAAAAAGCACCATGGATGTAAAACATCTTTGGCTATTTCTTCTAAAACCATTCGCTACCGAACAAAAAGATTGTTTTGCAGCGGTGGCTCGTCGGTCAAAAGAGCAGGTTGGGTTATCTGAAAAACCAGACTTGGTTCAGTGTAAAAAAGAATTTGGGCTGACCACCCCCAAAAAATTCCAGATAAGAAAACCCGTTCCGTTACAGCACAAATCAATGATAATAAATATCTGTTTAATTTGTTAGATGGCCTTTTTTGGCTACTAGGTGTTACTGGACACAAAAAAAAAGTACTTATGTTTACATCAAATATTTTTTCTACAAAGTATTCTTGTATGGCATTGCGAACAATAGAAAATACCCTGATCAAAAAAGTAAGTATATTTTACGTCTTTTATTTTAATAATTTTAAAAAATTGTTGTTTGAATGGTTGGAGTTCAGAAGGTGTTGTGAATGTTTAAGAATTCCCTTTTTGGTGTAAAACTATCCTCTTACTTTCTGACCACCTTGTAGAAATGACTCTTCTCCAACTCATTACTTATCTAGAATATGCAAAGGAATAAATTAACGCGCGCCCATGAAATGGCGCACATTATCTTACATAAAGTACGCATAAACTTCTTTAGAATTTGCACTTGTGTTCAAATACATTTACCCTATTAATTTATTATTGTATGTGGCACTATCTTTAACCGTAATTAATAGAAAACAACATTCTTATTTAATCGGTAAAGCAATGCTATAAAGTAAAAGCCGTAACTTACCGACAATGTGTTATCGTATGGTCCGAGCCAAGGACATAAGACGTACAAGGAGTCCTAATGAGTAGAAATTTGATAAACCAATTTGCAAAGTGAGTGCGTCTTGCATTATCGGATACGCGGTAAACTTAAAAATAAAGCATGCCTGTTGCGAGAGCATTTTAGATGTTAGTACGAATTCCGAATATACAAAAATATCGAACATACATACATATTAATAAAATACAAAATTTTACTTTATAATTGTTTGAATATTTGCAAAAAAAAATTTCTGTGCAGTAAGTGTTTGGTGATGAAGTAGTATTGGATCTTGCCCCCATCCACATTGTAGTAGAGGGTGTGGCGAAAAGAACCGCACTAAGAATGGTCAAGGAAGGAATGATTAGGCATAGGCCTCAACCTCCTGACGGTGATCAAACCTGGGATATTCCCCGGGATGATATGTTAAAAAAAAATAGCTTTGTGAAAGAATTCACCATAAGGCTAAGTAACAGGAGCGAGTGGGATCATAACACCATCTTGAACTTGAATAGAAATGCCATCAAATGGTACACTGATGGCTCCAAAACGGCAGAAGGAACTGGAATAAGAATATATGGGCCTAGAACTACATATTTCGAAAGCTTGGGAAAATACCCAAGTATATTTCAGGCGGAAATACACGCTATTGGAAGATGTGTTCAGTTCATTATGGATAGGAACTATCGGAAGTAGGAGATTATCATCGTGTCTGATAGTCAAGCAGCCATCAAGGCGCTGAACTCATATGAAATCAGCTCCAAGATGGTCTGGGAATGCCCAGGCAAACTAAATGAGCTAGACAAAAGAAATAAAATAACCCTCCTGTCAGTTCCGGGTCACACAGGAGTGGAAGGAAACGAAATAACGAATCACCTCGCAAAAAAAGGGGCTGGAATGCCTTTTGTAGGGCCTGAACCCTTTTGCGGGTTAAGTAGCAGTACAATACTGAAGAAACTAAAAAATGGAAATGAAGCAGAGAAAATCCAGTTACTGGGAAAATCTCCAGGGAATGAGGCAAAGTAAAATTCTTCTGGCAACTTATAACCAGAAGAGGTGTACAGAATGCATCAACCTGAGTAAGAACAATGTTCGCATATTAACAGGAATACTTTCAGGCCATTGTAGACTGAAAGGACACCTGAGTAAGCTTGGATTGGGAAAAGATCCTGAATGCAGATTTTGTGGGGAACAGGATGAAACATCCATCCATCTCCTCTCAAACTGCGTAGCACTGTGCAACTCGAGGGCATTGTACCTGGGAGCATGTGAAATCGAAGAGGGAGACTTACCTAGACTGGGGCCCTCTGATATCCTACACTTTCTGAAAGGAATAGGATTGGAAGGCCAGCTGTAAAGCAGCAAGAATAGGGGACACAATAGATCTTTTAGGTCGCAGTGTAACACCACCCTTCTATTTACATACATACATACATACAAGTGTTTGATGATGACCTCTCTGGACAAGACCATAAACATTCTCGCCTTGAGCACTTGAAACATAGCTTTTGCTTTAGATATTTGTTCTATCTATTCATTTTGCCAGTTATTCGAAATAGCATATTTCTTCATGAATTTTACCACATTTTAATATACAGTCTTTTCAAAGATTTTTAAGATATTAATGAAATTGATTTATTTTCTTTTTTGTGTATCGACTTTAGTATTTAGCGATAGTTTCAACTGACTCAGGAATCTCCTCTCACTGAAAAATAGATTTATATAACATGCATCATTAACCCAAAAAAAAAAATGCATCAAAACTTTACGTTAATCTGATACTTCTGGTACACGATCAACTGAACACTTTGTCGCCATTATAATCTGTTTATAGGTGCAAACCCCGTCGAAATACTCGACAACAATTCTCCCAGTTTGTCAGTGAAACACTAGATTTTCCTTGCGCTGAGTGCTCTCAAAACGAAATTTCATATAAGGAAAGTGTTCATTAGACGAACTAAATTAATTAGTCGGCCGATAAAGTAAACTCGACGCCACTCGAGTTTGAAGAGTTTCCGAGGAAGGAAAATTCCCAAAGTATAAAGTGTTCTTCCTATTATGTTGAACTTACCTATACATCCTGTTGTTATAAAGCTAAACTCCGACTTGTCCTTCCTATATTCCAGCCGGATATGTAGCGCCTCCCTCTCTCTCTCTCTCTTCGCATGCCGTATCCATAATGGATGAAAGATATACCAGAGAAGGCGGAAGAAATTCCTACAAGAAACGAAACCGCTACATCCGAAATTTTCGACGGCAATCATTAAAGATTCAATGTTTACGGCTGTAAAAGGAATGATGAGTTATTGTTCGAGGGTGGAGCGAGGGATTGGTGGTTTTTGTATGCTGTAAAGTTCACCAATAACATCTTAAAACAATGTAATATGTATGAAAAATGTTATATTCTATTCACTTAATTATTTTTATGCATACTATATACATACTCTATTTTTTACTGCTCGCAAATGTTTGATATATTAGTGAAATATATAGGAATTAATTTTTCATTGTTACAGTCATATTTGCAATCTTAGTAGGCGACGCTTGTAAAAATGAAGACCAGAAAATAAATATTTAATATAAAAATGACAAAAAAATCAAATAATAAACAAATCAATATAAGTATGCAATCTGCTAAAAGGCAGAGTGGTCTATGCCAATATGCTAGATAAAAATATCGCCATGAGGACCACCAGAGGGTGTCCTCAAGGGGGAGTACTGTTACCACTGCTGTGGAGCTTGGTCGTGGATGATCTCGTTAGATCATTAAACGACAAAGGAATATGGACGCAGGGGTACGCTGATGACATTGTCATCGTAGCTAGGGGGAAGTTCCCAGGCGTGGTGGCGGGCATCATGCGTAATGCACTGCGAATGGTGGAGGAATGGTGCCTTTCACAAGGACTCTCAGTTAATCCACAAAAAACAAAGTTGGTTGCCTTTACCAACATGAGAAACCTCAATGACCTAGGCGGCTTTAGACTGTTTGGGCAGGAGTTACAAATACCAAGGAAGTAAAGTATATGGGTGTTACCCTTGATGCAAAACTGAGCTGGAAAAATCATTTAGTTAACACAACGATCAGGGCCACGCAACTATTCTGGCGCTGCAGGAGAGTTGCTGGCAAAACCTGAGAATTAAAGCCGAAGGTGATCCATTGGCTATATACTGCCGTGATAAGATCAGCGATAACATACGGGGCAGTAGTCTGGTGGAGGAGGACAGAAGTGTCCTCCGCAGCGAAGCTGCTGACCGCTGTCCAGAGACAGGCATTGCTGGGTATCACTGGTGCAACTAACAGTACAGGGACCGCCTCTTTGGAGACCATTGTGGGCCTCCCCCGCTGGAACTTTATGTGAGAGCGGAGGCAATGAATGCGATCCTTAGACTGAAAGCCAACAACCTGTGGCATCCCAACTTCAGGGTGGGAGGACACACTTATACTACGGGCACGTTGCTGGACGGGCCATTGCTACAAATGCCCACGGACAGCATGGCACCCGAAATTATCTTCACTGAAAAGGTGAAAATCTCCATACCGAACAGAGACCAGGCGCGTAGTGAGGTCACTGCTAACGAAAACTGGTACACGGATGGATCCAAATCCAGCCAGGGGACAGGAGCCGGTATTTGCGGGCCCAGTCCTAATCAAAGGATATTCATAATCCTGGGAAAACATACAACGGTCTTCCAGGCAGAGGTATTCGCCCTTGCAGCCTGTGCAGAAATGATTGCAAAAGGGGGCTGCATGAGGAGGAAAATTAACATAATGACTGACAGCCAGGTTGTCATTAAAGGCAGTCTCAACCCTGTAACTAGGTCAAACTAGTTAGGGACTGCAAACAATCCCTCAATGCACTGGCACGAGACAACAGGGTGTCTCTGATTTGGGTGCCGGGACATGAGGATATAAAGGGCAACGTAATCGCCGATGAACTAGCCAAGGAGGACTCTAAGAGACACTTCATGGGTCCAGAGCCCGTGTGTGGGATTACTAAGGATTCCGCAAGAAGGGAGATCTGGACCTGGTTAGATAAAGAAAGTACAAAGAAATGGAGGTTGACTGAAGGTCAACTCCATACCAAAACGCTGATAGGGGATGGGGATGGTAGTTTCTCTGATAACCTACTCAAGCGCAGTAAGAGAGAAGTTAAAACCATTACTGGGCTGGTAACTGGACACTGCCCTCTGAAAAAGCACCTATACAACACAGGTCGTGTAAGCGAACTGTGGTGTAGAAGATGCGAACTACAGGAGGAAACGAGTTTACATGTAAACTGCATATGTGAGGAACTGAAGGTACTCAGGCAGAAATATTTCGGGAGAGATCTATTGGAGCCCTCGAAAGTCCTCAAATTTCCACTGGGCAAGATACTGGGCTTTATAGAGAACACCAAGCTGCTCGAGTGGAAATAAGAGAATCAATAGGGATGGTACAATGGGCATTAAGCTCAAGTGCCCGGACATCAAGTGCCCACCCTAACTTGAATGAATGAATGAATGAACAGTGTAGTCAATAAATATGTGAAAATCACATTATCCTACAACTGAAGAGGTTGACTGACATAGTATCTATTGCTAAACTAATACTCGCGAGTATAAATCCAAGTAAGTAACTAATATCAAAACAGCACAAGGAGTAACATAATTTGAAATAATAAAATCCCATCACCACATGTTTTCTTAAAAAGAATTATCTCTACATAACATCAAACAAGTTAAATACATATATATTTCTAAATGAAGCCGTCTATTCAAGAGCTCTTTTTATTGTTATGTATTTTTTTTTAATTGGTATTTCTAAAGGAAACGCCGCCACCGAAACTCCGATTTGTTTATTCTATACATAAACTTTTTTCTCTCTCTATATTTATTTTTCTGTTTAAATTTCTAGTCGTTAGCTTTGATCGCAGTAATACACATAATTAAGTGATTTATGGCAATGATAAGTGAATACGTCCTCCGAAAGTTGCATTTATAATCAAGAAATTTTAAAATTCTGAATTGCTGGTGTCCCGATTTTTCCTGTGAGAAGTGTACTCACCTTGAGTAAGGGTCTTTATGCTCTTTAAATGTTTTTGATATATTATTATATAATAAATTGTGCATGCTAGCGATATTTACACTGTCTTTATTAGTAAAAGCTGGCAATACATTAAATGATTAAAACTAAACTATAAATTCAATATTAAATAAAGTAAAAGTCTTATATATTTATTTAGAAGACACATCACGTGCAGCCTCCCCGGCTGCCTAGTTACTACTGATAAAATAATATAAATTTACTCATTACTTAATAAGAGAGGAGGTCACTAATGCGCATGACTTGCAGTGGTGAATTGAAGGCATATGCATAAGCTCAAGAAAAGCAGATTAAAGAATAAAAATATATTTGTTATTAACTAAAATATTAGCCAGGTAATTCTTCATAAAAAAAATCACACTAGTATTTATATTACATCATTATTGTTGTAGAAATTTTATACAATCGACTCTTTACCTTTATCATTGTTTGAGCGTAACCCGTTTTAAATCTAACCGCACTAACTGCTGTTTTAATCAAAATTTTACCTGAAATTATTTCTGTACTACAAAGCCAAAGTTAGGCCGCAGATATTAGGGAAAATATTACATAGTTTCCAACTTTTGCAACAGCAAGCAAAACCAACTGAACACAATGTAGAGCTAAATTGGAACAACTGTTAGCCACATCAAGGTAAGCTGGAACTCTTTATTCTATTAGATTGTGAGGGAAGTATTTTGTTATCGATCCAAAGGAGTTATTATATTAGATATTCAGAAGATACAATAGCCTTTATGTAGCATCATGTGATACAACAAAACTGGTTATATATTATAGCGTTTAAGTTAGATAATCTAGCAATAAGTACGGCATAGCAAATCTTTACTGTGAGGTCAATTAACCGCTATCTAACGCACCAGTAAGAAATGTCACGGAAGCAATTTACGTACACTATATTCGTCCCTTCTGAGGGAAAATGGGATATGGAATCCGAGCGGGAGATGGAGGAGGTTCAGTGTCTGTAAGTCTCCCAATTTGCTCGGATAATTGGCGGCTTTGCCATTGCCCTTCTAATATTAACTGTTCGCAGTCGAATGGAAAGGAATGATCTTTACATGCCGAGCCTGGTTGGGGCCGTATATTCACGCGATTACAAATAATGCATTAGCAATCGTCTGTGACTGCTATTTCATCGTATTGTTCTCGATTGTGTTCTTAAACGTTTAATTGCCTTATATACAGGGTGTCTCACCGAACTAGGTCATTAGATTTTTTTTGAACTTCTAGTAGAAATTTGATTTTGAAACTTGCAGTGTAGTCATAGCCCACTGTGGTCTATTTAAGGGAAATATTTTCAACTTTATAGCACTTTCGGTATACAGGGTGTTGATATCAACTTTCTTATTTTAAATGGAATGGTACAATTTTTATCGGTCTAATGAATTTGGCCAGTCATTTGCAACTAGTTTATATGAAGGCTCCCTATCCCTAAACTCGACCGTTTTTGATTTATTTTCATTTTCGTGAATTTTTTGACATTTGCACTATTTCAAATAAAATCAAATATTTCATGAGATAGCAGATATTTAGTGGTTCTACTAAAGTCGATGTAAATACAAGGACGTAGCTACAAGGTGTTATAGCAATAATTACTGAATCACATACAGGGTGTTCAAAAAACGCGCCTCCAATGTGGATACCTTTAAGCTAACAAAACTTTTTTCTTTCAAATGGAACATGGTACTTTACTAAAGCATTGAATGCAGCGCAAAATTCTACGTCGATTGATATTAGGGTTTGGTATACCTATTCTTAATAGTTTTTGAAGTATTAGCATTTCTTGCAAAAAATGCTAAAATATGCCTAAATTCTAAGTTTCAACCAAATAAAATGAGTTTTTTCCTACAAAACACTCTGTACATTATTTGCCTAACCTATCTAAATACTTATGTTTCAGATATCTAATATTCACTAGTTTCTTACTAATAGTAATGCCTTTTAGTCATAGAGAACGTACATTAATTATTAGATATTAGTAGGCCATGAGATGTGCTAACAAACAAGTGATATCCATTGTTGGTAATTTACCAATTTGCACAGTGATAAACCTATGCAGTATTAACAAGTCATATCTTTTATAGAAAGTCCTAATGCTGTCAACTCCTTCACACATTTTCTTCTAACAAGCAAAATATTGTAAATCGAAAGAAATAAGAAAAACATTGAAAGTTACATATACAAATAACATGTTAGACTTAGTCTACATTCATAAAGAATGTAACAATGATTAGATACCTACACTTACTTGCAATGAATAAAAACCTCAAAAAATAAAATACAAAGGGAAGTTAAAACAGATATCCTAAATACTCCCATGATATTTCAAACATTGTTCACTTACTAAAGCAGGTATTTTCTTTATAGGGAAGCCGTCTGACATGGAGTCTCCGAATACAATGCAGCTTCTTGGTTTTTTGTATTAAATTAGGTATTAAGCGATACAAACAGATAACATAAATCAGGAACAAACTATTAAAAGTCTTCCAAAATGTTCAATATAAATGTTCTTTCAGAATAATAGTTTTTAGTTTTTTTTTTAATTGACTTATTTTCGATGCATTTAATAAGCAGATAAAAATATTAACATGTAATTTGCTGTCGCATAATAATTATGGCTTATTAATATTTTATAATTACAATTACATAAAATTTGCTAATAATTGGAAAACTTCCAATGATAAATATCTCAGTTATGGAAACCAAACAATGCAAAAAAAGATAACCCATCATTCTAAAAACTAATATACAGAGTGTATTTTAGGAAAAAAATATTTTATTTGTTCGAAACTTGGAAATTAGTCATATATTTAGGCAATCAATGCTAATACATATCTCAAAAACTATCAAAAATAGGTATACCAAACCCTAATGTCAATCGATGTAGAATTTTACGCTGCATTCAATGCTGTAAAAAATACTATGTTCCATTTGAAATAAAAAAGTTTTGTTGGTGTAAAGATATCCACATTGGAGATGCGTTTTCGAACACCCTGTATGTGATTCGGTCATTATTGCCATAAAACTTTCTACCTACGTCTTTGTACTTACATCGACATTAGTAGAACCACTAAATATCTGATACCTTGTCAGCTTTTAATTTTACTTGAAACAGTGTAAACGTCAAAAAATCAATAAACAGCAAATATCTCAAAAAACGGCTGAGTTTAGGGATAGGGAACCCTAATATAAACTAATTGCAAAACGGCTCGATACATTCATTGTACTGATAAAAATTGTACCATTCCACTTAAAATAAGAAAGTTGATATCAACACCCTGTATACCGAAAGTGCTATAAAGTTGAAAATATTTTCCTTAAATAGACCACAGTGGGCCATGACTACACTGCAAGTTTCAAAATCAAATTCCTACTAGAAGTTCAAAAAAATCTAATGATCCAGTTCGGTGGGACATCCTGTATATGTTCATATTATGGAACTTTATCTTACAATCTTATTATTGATATGGCCATAAAATTAAATGATTTTGTAACAGGTGTAATCATTTTCCAAATGATATTTCCCTGAAACAAATTAAAAAAAAAATAATTCTTAAAATTTTAATTTACATATATATTTCGAGAATTTACTTTTTTTATTAAGAGAAGGCTTTCAAAAGCGGGGATCAATAGATGGCGCTGTCATTTAAATTTATAAACAACATAATTCATTTATGATTTATAATTTATCTTTACGAACGATGTTGTGCTAGGTAACAAAGGGTTTCGAGCATAGCTTTATGAATCGATGAAATTGCTACGAAGAATCATTCTTTTTTCAAAATAGATGAATTTATAAACGCTGTTTCTTACTTTTTAACTCAGATTACTGCGTTTTAGCACGTGCCAATTACACCTCACATAAAAAAAAAACTTAAAAAAGCAATCTGCTCAGTATGCGTGCTAGATTCGGAGAGAACGCATCGATCTTTCGATTTGCACCGGCAAGGTCCAAGCGTCCAAGCTTCATGCGAAAATTTCGAAGATATATTCATAGTCAAAATATTCAATTATTACCTATGGAAAATTTTAAATGTCACAATGCTCTCGAATATTTCGTTCTTGAGATAGAAAAGAAAAAAGAAGGGTTGTGTAAGAGACATTTTGGGGTGGCTGCATATGATATTTTGGGAAAACTCCAAAAACGCGTAAATTTTATTTTTTGATGTGGTTTATGGATTAGAACAATATAAATATAAATTTCTAATTTACGTGGTGGGGAAGATTAAAATGTGTTCTTATTTCAAGCCTTTACAACTTCCATCATGCATCCTTATCAAACCAAAATGTCCGTATTGTCAAAAAGAACATTTTCCTTTTTAGTTCAAATCAATATCTCGTCTGGTTCCAAAGATAACGTTGAAAATGTGTTGGGGGGTGTAACTTTTAACTGCAAGTGAATATCAGCAGCTGGAAAAAAAATACGGGTTGAGTATTTTTCACTGCTCTACATGCCTGCAAAATTTTATCAAAACTAGTTAGGTGACTTTGTTTGTAAGTAAAACAGTTCAAAATACTTTAGCAAAAAAAATGTTAGTCACCCACCAATTTAAACATTTCTACGGCAGTAGCAACTACAGTTATCGTCTAAAACGCCTTTCTATGAAGACGCAGGGCGTAATTTTAAGATTTTCTCCTTTCCCGAAGCGTCTGAGCCCGCGCGTACTAGCAGTAGAGAGACATAAAACGAGAAATATTACGTCATATTTCCAGTATAAACGTCACCGAGCACGTGTTGTCCAAACATAACATAAAGTAGGCTCTGCTTAGTGACATTTCTAAACTTTTATACGAAAGCCTGTTTTATGGAGGTTAGAAGGCGTATAGTATTAACGCACATGCTACACACTCCCTCGGGCTAGGCGCTGGCGACGGACAAACGTTGAAAGTAAATTTATCGATAAGGGCTTTGGAAAGCTTGTTTTATAGATTTACATCGCACGTTCCGTTTCCTGGAGGAGGTAAGGTAGGTATAAGGCGTTCTGAAATATTAGGTGCTCGCTCACGCGTCGTTTGTAGAGGAGGAAAGGACTTGGCTGAGCCGCGGGATATTTTATTGAGGAAATGACAATATCGCGAACGATTTTAAGAACTAACGCGAATGTTTACTGACTGTACGGCATGTTATTACGAAGAGAACGTGAGAATTCGAACAGTTATAGGTTTAATAAGGAAATAATATAATGTCCTTCAAAATATTCTTTATGCACTCAAAAGCGTGGGTAAGGTAGCATTTTATGCACTAGTGCAGTGACTATCTACAAGTAAACTGACCAAGTTGCGCTAGAAGTGACATTTAAGATGTTGAATGCAAATGTCACTAGTGTTCCTACATTCTAAGAGCGGTAGGGAAATCTGGATGTCTAATAAGGGATAGTATCTTTTTAACAAAAAAAAAATTGACCTCTCATTGATTGTTGTAATTAGTGATTGTAAATTTACCGATTTTTTTTATTTACCGCGTAATTCGGTAAATTGAAAATGAAAATAACCGGGTTTACCGGTAAATTACCGGTATGTTTTTTTATGTGTGACATTAATGGGGATCCCAAGAAAATGGGCTAGAAGTTAGGCTAGAATAATACATATTTATACACAATTTTAGGCATATATATTAGCATTTTGTAATAAATATTTGTATTTAATTATTTTAAAGAGTTGTAAGAAGTAAAACAAAATATTTAAGGTTCAAATTTTAATGTTATTTTACAACAATGTTGCATTAATGTTCTCTCATAATGTGGTGTATTCAAAACTGCTATTAATTTAAACACGTGAAATGTTGTTCTTATATATTATTATTTTTTAAATATTAAAAACATTTACTTACTCTTTAAGAAAAACGAATTTAAATTTTAAAAATCTTAAAAAACTCCAGAGCACAAATCACATATGCTAACTCAACTTTTTTTGAGAAATAAATAAAATCCACACAAAAAAACCACAAAATGAGAGAATTGTAATTACACTTGTTGACAAAGGCAGGTGGGAAAAGTGGGGTGTTTTGCTTCCTACCGTCCTGGCAACCGTCCTAACAACAAATGAACATTAATCTGGCTTTTCTTTGCGTTGCTTTTCGTTATCTATCTTGTTTCCATTCTTATTTTCTTTTAATTTGTTATTTTGTTGTTGTAATTTTTTTGTTGAGAATTTTTTTATTCCTTCTTTTTCTGACTAACTCGGTGGAATGGAGGTTATATGTTTCTAATTAAAAGTTTTTGTCAGTTTCTTTTCTATATTCTTTATTCTAGGGCATTACAGCGGTTCTCAATCTCAAGAAAGTTTAAATTAAAATTAAATAAAAAACATCTTCCCATAAAATTAATAAGTGTACTGTTTTTTTTTTTATTTTCAATGTCCTTTAGACCTTTAAATAGATATCTATAAACACAATATTTCGTAGATAAAAATTTCTGGTATGGATTTTTCATTTACCGAATTACCGGTAAATTTTTGTAATTTACCGGTAATTTACCAGGGGTTTTTTGGTCAAATTTACCGGTTAACCGGTTTACCGGTAAACCGGTATTTGCTATACGGTTTACCGCGCTGATAACCGTTTTGGATTGTTCCTTAGTTGTAATCACATGGTAAATTAGTTCATTGTGCTGAAGTGATAGCGTTGTATGAATTTAGAAAACTATATTATCGACGTGGCATTGATTTGTAAATAACTCAAAGGACGTCATCCACCTGTGGATAAACAAGCGTTGAAACAAACCAATAAGATAAATTCTGAAGTTCTTGAGACATTTCAATGTGTTTTCCACCATGAATGGTCGGAATGATATGGGTGGACCAACAAGCAAATATTTTAAGCCTCAAAAATGTTTAAATATCTGCAGCACTTGACGTCATCATTTTGACTTGACGTATGTTTATGCAAATGTGGACAAACCTTAATGTATTATTTGGTGATTATATTTGAGCAAACATATCCATGCCGTCCATGTTGTTCTATGTTGAAGATTGTTTTATTTATTTAGTTGTTATTACAGTTGTGGTTATAGTTCGGCTTTGGTTCGGTTATACGTGGAACTTCAGTGACATTTGTTTTTATTGTATTAAAGTGATTAAGATTTATTGTGAATAGATATCAGTGATGTAAAATCGGGAATTCTTGACAATTTACAAAATATTATTTGCATACACGATATCAAAGAGCCGGGGATGTGCTGTATTAAATTGCTCTATATAATGTGAAAATCACGTCATTATACACAAAAACTTTGTTTTGATACTTTAATTTTTTTATAAATAAAGTATTTTTATATATTGTTCACACTCAATAGGTAACATTGTTTCATAAAATTTATTTATAAAATTTACAGTACATCTAAAACGTTTGGAAACATCCAATAACAACGTAATGAATGTTTTTTTTTTTTGAGAAAAATCAAAATATGTCAATTATTTTGGTTTTAAAAAAATATCTTAATAACACTAGAATCGTTTTTGTAATGACCTTGAAAATAATGAAGTTGAAAAAGTAATACTCAAAGAGTATTAAGTTTTATCGTAGAGTATATGTTACATAATTGTGATTTGTTTTGAGTCAAAGAATTCGAAAATGCAATAATTTACAGTACGTTCAATTTGAAAAAATAGAATTACATAACGTACCGACGAAACCGAACAGCCTGTATATGTTAACATAATTTTGAGTTACAGAGCACTTCATTTTAAGTAACTTTTACTTAAAATAGTTTTCGATTAAGTGATTGAATAAAGCACGATCGACCGATGCCAGATAAATGGTAAATCCTGTATATAACACTGCTATGGATATCTATTATCAACAGTTTTAATCTTGTATTGTATAGTATAAATCTAATTTTTTTAAATTTATTTTCTCGCCAATTGAAATTTATTTACAATGTTTTCAGATCAACATTTATTCAATTATGTACACTTCTCACAGGAAAAATCGGGACACCAGCAATCGTGAATTTTAAAATTTCTTGGGTGTAAATGCAGCTTTCAGAGGATATATGCGCTTATCAAAGCCATAAATCACTTTTTTCGTGTGTATTATTGCGATCAAAGGTAAAGACTAAAAATTTAAACAGAAATATAAATATATATAGAGAAAAAGGTTTACATTAAAATATTAAATAAACAGATTGAAATTTCGGTGGCGGTGTTTCCTTAGAAATACCGAATACGGAAATATTAATGCAAAAAAAATACATAACAAATAAAAGGCCTCTTGAGTAGACGGCACCATTTAGAAATACACATATATGTATTTAACTTGTTTGATGTTATGTAGAGATAATTCTTTTTTTAAGAAAATCTATAGCGATGGGATTTTAAAATTATATTACCTATTACTACGATATTAGTTACATACTTAGTTTGATTTATGCTCGCGAGGATTGCTTGAGCAATAGACAATATGTCAATTAGCCTCCTGAGTTTTTGAACAATGTGATTTTCACATTGATTGATTACACTATTATTGATGTATTCATTATTGTTGTTGTTTAGTATCTATTCTTAAATATTGTATTTCTAGAAAATATGTTTCTATGTTTTAAAAAATTACCAAAAACAGTTTGAGATTATTTACAACATTTTTACAGCAATTAATTTCGCAAAGAAATTATTTATTTTATTAACCCTCCGTTTATTGTATTTTCAAGAAATATATCTTAACTATCGCCTGTGTAATCCAATGTCGTTCTATTTTATTGAAATATGGCTAACACTGTTAGTCTGTAACACAGCTTCAGGCAGTAGCAAAAGAAAAAGTATAAATGTATCAAATTCAAAAATAAATATTTTAGCACTAACTGAGATTGACGAACAATATGCTTTCTTACAATGTTTGTTATGTATTATAAATCCAATAATATTTTAAATAATTGTTAATAAACCTGTCCTTTTGTAAAGAGACCCAGTGTTGGCCGTATCTCAAGAAAATAGATCAACGACGTCAGATTACACAGGCGATAGCTAAAATATATTTCCTGAAAATACAATAAACATAGAGTTCATAAAATAAATTTGGGAATTCTTTGGGAACTTAATTGCTTTATTTAAGAATTTTATAAATAATCTTAAACCTGGTTTTGGTATTTTTTTATAGATAGAAGGAAACTTTATAGTAATACAATATTTAAGAATATTAAACAACAATAGTAATTAATACATCAATAACAGTGTAGTCAATAAATCTGTGAAAATCACATTATCCCAAAACTGAGGAGGCTGACTGACATATTGTCTATTGCTAAACTAATACTCGCGAGCATAAATCGAAGTAAGTAACTAATATCAAAGCAGCACTAACAAGTAACATAATATTAAATAATAATATCCCATTACCACATGTTTCCTTAAAAAAGAACTATTTCTACATAACATCAAACAAGTTCAACACATATATATTTTTGAACGAAGCCGTCTATTTAAGAGTTCTTTTTGTTGTTAGGTATTTTTTTTTTCATTGGTACTTCTAAAGGAAACGCCGCCACCGAAACTCCGATTTGTTTATTCTATACATAAACTTTTTTCTCTCTATATATTTATTTTTCTGTTTAAATTTTTAGTCGTTACCTTTGATCGCAGTAATATACATAATTAAGTGATTTATGGCTGTGATAAGTGAATACGTCCTCCGAAAGTTGCATTTACAATCAAGAAATTTTAAAATTCTGAATTGCTGGTGTCCCGATTTTTCCTGTGAGAAGTGTACTTTATGTCAAGTTTAAGTAAATATTTATAACATTAAATGAATATTTATACATAACTACTAGTATCATCTATTTTTACTACTTACGCGAACTCGCCACCCCATTCTCAAGGCACTAAGCTCTTAAATTAACCCCACTCCCCCCAAACATAGAACGTTAGGAGCAGAAACAAACGAAATTAATATACTTCCGCGAATAAATCCGGTGTGTTATAAATAAATTAGGTAAGTGGCTGCATGGTTCGGGGTCGCTGCGAGTCGCGAAAGCTGCAAAGAAAAGCAACAGCGACTGGATAAGTGGGGAAGTTGTAATTACGATGAGTGGTACAGGTGTCTCCGCGAGCCGTGTATGAAATTACAGCGCTGGGAGCCGTTTGCGTAAAGCAATTTTCTTGAACCCCATATATCGATATTGAAAGCATTATTACGAGTACGGAATTACGTTTATGATATTATGCGCCAGCTCCAAAGTAACGTAATGAGTACGTATGTTTATATTGTCTATCTGCGAAATTTTAGGAATTTCCCAGACGGGTAGGTATTTCTTTATCATCGTTATGGCGGAGGGGAATGTTGGCTGCAGTACGCGTGGATGCGAGTTGGGATTATGGATTTTACTCTAAAATTCAATATTATATATGCAAAACATAATAAATATTACTATGGAAATAAGTGTATTGAATATAATTTAGAGTCATTTTATCACGTGCTTTCTCTCTGCTAAATGATTTTGATTTGTGAACGCTAATATCTGTTCGTTAATTAGCTACTCTTACTCTCTCTATTTCAAATCTTCGAACGCGCGCTAAAATGGTTGCCTACACAACGGTTGATGACGTTGAGCGGTGAACACCTGAAGTAATAGCGCTGACAGAAGCGTCCTCAAACAGCCAGTTGGTCCTGCGCGTCGCGCTTTCAATATTCCTCGTTGCGTATATGTTTTGACGTGACAAATAAATTATTTAAAATTAACCCTAATGAGGTAGCAACAATGTCGGAGTGAAATCAGGGTTCTTACCTACTTTATACGCAACTTTCGGTGATACAGTGAAATGATAAGTGCTTTAAATACAAGAATGTTTATTTCGCAAAACAAGTGGTTGGACAAAAAAGAGATACACAGATGTAAACAGGTGAGTTCTATATTTACATATAAATATACAAATAAAACTGTATGTACCCTCGTGTAAATATTAAACTGAACAATGATAATAATGCAAAATACGTGCCATGAAAAATAAAATAACAATATGAAATTAACTATTCGTCGCCGATGAATTTAAACGGTTGCGGAATAAACAAATGGCGGTAACCGAACGAGTAAGTTCGCGTTTTCAAAAAATAATTAAAAGAACGGTAAACTCGCGGCTACAACTATCGGAGAATAACTAGTGCGACCGTGTAAATGAGCAAAAACTTAATGAGACTTGTGTAGTGACTTTTAATTCGGAAAAGCGGTAATTAAAAGTGACAATTCGCGTTACAAATTAACATCGGAATTGTGTACACAAGAACGGAAATTACATGAGATCAGCAATTAGCCGACACTCCAATGTAACATACGGAAACGGACGAATATTACGTGAGGCACACCCCGAAGAACGGCACTCGCAACGTAATATGCGGAAACGGACGGTGATTACGTGAGGCACATTCCGAAGAACGGCACTCGCAACGTAATTTACGGAAACGGACGGATATTACGTGAGACACACTCCTAAGAACAGCGCTCGCAACGTAATTTACGGAACGGACGGTGATTACGTGAGGTACACCCTTTAAGGACGACACTCGCAACATAATACCTGGAAACGGATACTATGCGAGATCAGCTTGTCAGCCGACACTCAGCCTAGCAGAGAGAGCGGATGTCACTCTCTGCTGAGTACGTGTTTCGCAGCGGCTTTTATAGCCCTCAGACTATCCCTGCTACGCGGTCGCGAGTGGCAGTCGGATTCTGCGTAAACCGACCTCGTAGCATATGGGGACGATGCTTCGCGGACGGCGCCCGGTGAGGAGGATCTCGAACTAACCATGTCACAAAAACGGAATTACAATTACACTATGTACAATTACTGAGACAATTAATTGAAAATGCCAAATTAACAATTTATAATTCATAAATTTAACTTAAAATAACGCAAATTAATTGACTCTTAAAACGGCACGTGACAATTTAAAACAGGTTTTAAAGCCTAACAAAGGAATAATCATTTTAAATGAAGTGCATACTCGGTTGCCTACTCTACAGGAAAATTTTGGATTTGTTAAAAATGACTATAAAAATAGATCATACAGTCGCGAGCAAATGTTATAGGCACCCTAAATTTTGGGCAAATATCATAGTAAGAAATGAGAAAATAAAAACTTGTAGGTAATACATTATAAATATGTAGTATTTTAAGAGATCTTATTAATTTGCTTGCATATTAGAGTGTTTTAGTACAGCTATAATACTTTTTAGATGGGAGGGGTAAAGTGACATCTCGAAGACTTGAAAATATATAAAAAAAAATAATACATTTACAAACGGTATGTATAAAGACTATTGTAACCATAAAGACGATTATATAAACGTTGAAATAACTGTCACAAAAAAAATGCAAAAAACATGAAACCCATTAGTTTTGTTGAAGGTGCCTATAACATTTGCTCGCGACTGTATTAACAAGAAGGTGGTAAAACTATAGCCTTATATATAATGTGAACTTTATTTTATTTGTTAATTCAGGTTTACCTGGTATTTTATTATTTATTATATTTTGCTCCGGGAGATTTTTCATTCTTCGGGATGTTTATTCGGTAACAATATTGTTGTATTCCCCTCAAACTAGAGAAATAACGGAATCTTAATGTCAGTTATTGGTTATAACTAACAGCTTCTTGTGGGTTTCACCGTGTGTCAAAACTTTCGCTCGACGTTTCGCTGTTCATACTGACAGCTTCTTCAGGATAACTGAACTGATTCTCCATGGTCCGACATTTTTCTTATATACGCCCCTGGTGCATCCACCCGTATAGTTTCCGCTCCATTGACCGTGACGGTTCGTAGTAGGCTCTTCTACGTGTTGCTAAGTACCACCTTAGCTAAGGTGGTACCCTTCTTCTCTGTTAACGGTTTTATTCTTCTCTATTTCTATGGCTTCCCTGATGAGTCTTTTCCGTAGTTCTTGGTGGTAGTTATTACTTTTACATTCTTGAAATCCATTTTGTGTCCGGTGTCGTGCATGTGTTCTGCCCACTGCTGATTGCTCGATCCTTCTTAATATTGCGTCCCTCTCGTGTTCTTTTATTCTTATGTCGATGGCTCTTCCTGTTTGTCCAACGTAGCACCGTCCGCATTGGCATGTTATCTTGTAAATACCTTCTGTGCGCCCCTTGGGTATCTTATCCTTTGCAGTCGGTAGATACTGCTGGATCGACGTTGCAGTCCCGAAGCGTACTTGTACGTTACGTTTCTTTCAAAATTTCGGCCTACTTTTTCGGTGACCCCTGCTATGTAAGGTAAACACGCCATCCTTCTTCGTGGTTCTGTAGTTGTCTCCAGTGTCGTTTTCTTCTTAGTGGCTCTCCTTATGTCGATGTCAGTGTAACCATTCTTCTTCAGTGCTTTCTCCAAATGTATCTTTTCACTGGTAAGATGTTCGTCACTGATGGTTTCGGCTCTGGATAGCAATGTTTGTATTAATGTCTTCTTCTGCATCGGATGATGGTGAGATCTTGCATGCAGATATCTATCGGTGTGCGTCTTCTTTCTAAATACTGCGTGCTGTAGCATTCCCTCTTTTGTTTTCTTAACCACAACATCCAGGAAAGGGAGATTTCCATTTTGTTCTTTCTCCATGGTAAACTTGATGGCTGGGTGCTGTGAGTTTATGTGTTCCAAGAACTCTTGTAGTTTTTCTTCTCCGTGTTGCCATATTACAAAAGTATCGTCGACATATCGCAGCCAACACTTGGGTTTCATATCGCTGGAACTTAGGGCTTCGTCTTCAATTGCTTCCATAAACAAGTTGGCTATTACTGGTGATAAAGGGCTTCCCATTCCTGTTCCGTTCTTCTGCTCGTAGTATTTTCCTTCATACAAAAAGTATGTCGTGGATAAGCACAGTTTCACTAATTCAATGATATCTTCTTGTAGTCCAAGTTCTGGAAGTAAGGCCAGTGCGTCCTCCGTGGGTATGTTAGTGAATAGCGATATAATATCGAAACTTACTAAAATGTCTGTAGGTTCAGTCTTTAGCGTAGACAGAATATCCACGAAATGTTTCGAATTCTTCACATACGTTGCAGTTTGTCCGGTATATGGCTTTAGTAAGTTAGCGTTAGTTATCCTGAAGAAGCTGTCAGTATGAACAGCGAAACGTCGAGCGAAAGTTTTGACACACGGCGAAACCCGCAAGAAGCTGTTAGTTATAGTTACACCGGCCGTGAAAGCCTACGCAGTGTTAACAGTTATTGGTTGTTCATTTGAATTCTATGTTGGTTTACCTGAGAGCGATAACAATCGTAGATAGCTAACTATTACTTTTAGTTTAAATTATTGATTCTTCCTGTGGACATGAGAGACGACGGTTGCTCGTGAGCTCCTATAACAATTTTTACTAATTTTATCATCTTATGTTCAAGTCTATGATCGTTTTAGTTTGTATTAACTATTTACCTATATTAAAATTTAATTACGATCCACATTAAAATTTGTGTTACACTCGGTATAAACCAACATGGTTTTATGTCATAATTTTAGGAAAACATTTTAAAATTGTAAATGGGACAAATACAAATAGAAATAATATTCATGGATCATAAGTAAATTTTAATATAGGTAAATAGTTAACACTATAAACGATCATAGACGCTAAAAAAAATATTAACAAAAAAAGGTAATTTATTACAGATAGATGGTTTTGAAAAAGTTTTACAATAAACCGAAATTTTGTGACACTTTTTTAATTTGGGTTTAAGGTGGGAATGAGATTAACACTTTTTAGATTCTCCTTTACATTTTTTTTTTTTTTTGCTACGATCGTTTCTTTGCTATGTAGCAACTTTTTCAAGCATTTCGTAATCTACTATGTCAGAGTAATTAGTTTTTTGTTTTTGCCCTGTATAGTTAGTTGTTTTTTTTTCTCACTTCCATTTAGGAAGAAGTCAAAATTGATTTTGTTAACTATTTTAAATTTACAAATACACGAACTGAACAATCAAAACAACTAACAATAAAAACATTTAAATATATAAAACAACAAACATATACTCCAAATTAAAAAAATGTCACAAAATCACAACTATTGGATGGTTAAATTTAAAAATTAACCAACGATATAATAAACCGAAACGTAACCAGTAGTGACTTTTGATTTATTCCCAGCCATAGTTCCAACATAAGAAGATAAAATTAATACCTGATGTTTGGCTAAAAATATCAGAAAACTATAACAATTTTTACGTCACACACTTAGAAATATCAAAGTTCCAAAAAGTGCTTGCCTAAAGAGTATCGATCTATTACTTGAATCATATAAATCCATATCTTTACCTGAATAATCTTCGAGAAATTCCTATGAAATTTCCTGAGAAGAATCCTGGGTAGAATACCATTTTATGATTTGACCGTTAAGTTTGTATAAACCGACATTATTTTAGCTATTTTATAAATTCTAATATTTAAAGGTTGTCATACAAATCGACACTCGCTAAGATGGTCTATTATTACAAGTTCTTTTTTACATATATCGATAACACAGATAGTTGAATATTACAGTTTTCTTACAAATTTAATTTGGGCTTTTACGGATAGATGACTCTGATTCAAATTTAATGGCATATTTTTGACGTTTCCTTAAACCTCATATATTCAAAGTATCAGACAAGTTTGCATACGGATTTGTTTCATATAGTATATATGATTCCAACATAGGTACCTGTCTGTGTTTTGAGAGTCTCAAAATTGATAAAACATAGCATTATTTGGTATTTAAATAAAGAGTTACGTTTGTATTGTTTTGAAACATTTTTTTATTGCAAGTTTAATTACAGAATTTTAACAAAAGAAGCTTGAATTCTGATTTTGTTAATTTGGATTTGCCCGGTGGCGAAGGAAATCGCGAGCTTTTCGGAAGCTGATTCGGACTTCCACGAACTAATTAATTCAAAAAAAAAATCAAGTCAAAGGTTTTTATAAACTATCGCCCTTCGTCACCTCGTGTTCCCGTTACTCATTATTCTACTCTCTACAAGAGGGCGCAACAATGTCGTTTTGTGTTGTTTTTCCTAACTTCAAATGCCCTTACGGACAGTAACGTGGGATCCGCTGATCGGCAATTGTTACATACAATGGACAAAGTAAAAGATAACGATAATATAAATATAGTATTATCACGAATATGCGTAACTTTAAATAAAATAGATTGTCATTTCCTGTGGAGAAGACGCTGTTACAGCAGATCCCACAGTACTTATCTTGTTACGAAAATGAGATTAAATACTTTTCATTATACTTATTTAAATTTAAAATTCTTACATTGTCATTTAAAAAAAAATCAGCCCTCTCACCCCTTCCAATGTTAATATAATATGATTTAAAACAAGTCACAAGCGTCATTTTTTGTTAATCCGGCCCTGCAATCCCCCACCTATGCGTTTGAAATGCGCTAGTTATGGTTCAATTTCAAAAGATCAAAGGTGCCGATACGAAGTGCGCTACTACTCTTTCGGTTTTTATTGTACTTTCATATTTCCATGATGACATATCGAACGTTTAGCACCGTGGCAATCTATAGTTTTTGTTTTAGATTGAACGCTCAGTCTTTTTACTATTTTGAATACGGAACTAAAATTTGTCGGCCACGGTATATTTGAAAAATTTCTAAAACACACGCATCACGTATCAGCAGGTTGACATCGATGTACAGGAAGTCAGTTTCGCTAATTAGTATCCCGATTTACATACGCGCGCGAGTGAAATTGTTCAATTAAGCAAACTGTCCGTTACAAGTAGCCATGTCATAGCCATATGCCGGCTCTGGCGTATCGGTAAGGCTATTTAGTAGTAATAAACCGAGTGTGTCGTTATGACATTCTGCGGTTTTGTCCGACATATCTATTATTATTGCCCGTAGATTGTCGGTTATCGTTGATACATAAAATTCAATTATAACTCGCTTGGCGATCATTCAATATGTATAGGCGTATTGTATACCTACAATACGCCTGTACTTATTCAAGCGTTCGATTGGATATTATATGCATTAATTCGCCGGGCTTTCTATCGTGAGAAATAGGACAACGCGATATCTGGTGAACGAATCAAGAGTTTTAAAAATGGCTACACACAAAAAAATAATGAGTCAATTTTAATATAAATGCATCACAATGAATATAACATATCTTCCTATATAAGCAAGAAGATGATATCTTTATATTGAGAATAAAAGTTGTTCAGTTTTCCAAATCCGTGAGAATTTGTTAGATGAAACAATTTTTTAGTTAAAATGTAATCAATATACTCAAATCATTATGAACATATAATATTTTCACTACGAAAATAATTATTTTAGATTTGAGTAAATAGATGTAATCAACTGGAAACTATCATATTTATGCTTTAATAATTTATGTATATTTGATAAAAGTATATAAAAGTATTATTTGAAGTATTGCCATTATTTGCTTCCAAAATATAAGTATATTGAACTTATAATACTTACCTGTTTAATCTAAGCATTTCTACTATTCAAGGGTAATAATTACCTACTAATTTTGTGTCTGTAACACCAAAAAACCTCGGTAGGAGAAAATTAATAAATAAAGAAATATTATGTAATTAAATAAATTTACTCTCATACATTATAGTTTTACAATGTTTGGGAGAAGGTAACGTATCGGGGTACTCCAGGAGTGCGCACGGGATATTGATGCGTTGAGCTATAGATGTTATGCGTATCCGTCGTTGCGACCGGTGTTCTCGGGATACATCCCACTCAATGCCTGGGCCTAGTATCTAGTCGGCGTTGGTTGCTGATAGAATTGCAATCAGTATAATAATTTGCTGGTATTATCTACTGAAAACTAATAACTAGTAAATACCTACATATGTTTGTTAATGTACGCACCTACCATGTTTATATATTATCGACACAATGGCGTTGACTCTAAATATTATTTCAAAGCTTTTTAAACCAGTAATCCTTTAATATTAGATAACACATTCCACCCCATTCTCTAAGTATAGCTGTGAAACGGCTGGGGTATCCATTTAGATTTACTACTTGATATATAATTATGGAATTTGCTTAAAAACCAACTACCTTTAATTAAAGTATTTTGAAATTTCATTATTTTATGATTAAGTATAACTACTAACTTTAAACAAAAATGGAATATTTATCTATTCTTCCCTAACCTAATCGTTCAGAATTTAACTCGAAAGCATTTATATCAATTACAAAATGCTGTAATTAATGAGGATTTACCTTTATTTATACCCAAGCAAATACAAGACACCCTCTGCCCTAATATCGTTTCATCAATCACACCCCAAGAGCCTAACAATAACGCAACTTCTTGAGACAATAATCTTCTGGGTTTTCCACGGCGGGCCTCGCGAGAATGAACAACAGCGCTGACAATGAGAGGCGGGTGACTCGGCGGCTTTTTAAGATAGATTAAGAGCAGCTTTGAGAAAACAAAACGCCCTATTTAAGCTAGGCGATCGCTGAACTCTTTCTGCACAGATACACTGTCAGCATTTGCGTTGTTGGCATCGCCGTTGAAGGAGCGGGGAACGGAAAACGGTGACGGAACAATTGAAATAAATGCTGTTGTGTTGTCGTTATTGTGCTACTGAAAAACAATGGGTGGTATGACAATAGTGTTTAATTAGTTTTGGAGCGGTGATGGAGTAATAATGGCTAAAGAAGTATACGAGGGTTGTCTAAAAAGTTGTTAAAATGTCCTTCACGGTTTGTTTTTTAGAAATACGTAAATTATTTCCTCTTGATACATTTTGGATTCTGCAAATTTTTTGAAGCAACATGCAGTTATAGGATTAGCTAATAATAATAATAATAATAATAATAATAATATAATGTATATTTGCAATAAAAAAATTACAAAAATTGTCAATTGTCAAAATGAATGTAATATATTATCGAACAGATATATGTATATATAATTGTAAATGACAGGAACACAGACAAGAATGTACAAGAACCACAAACAATTAAAAAAGAAAAAAATGACAAAGAGAGACGGAACTACGGTGTCGTGCGCCGCATATGGTCGATGTACTCCTGGATGGTATAGCACTCCATCGCCACTAGTAAACATTTCATTTTATTTTTAAAGCGTTTTTCAGGGAGCTCAACAATAGCCGATGGCAGCACATTATAGAGTTTTGGTCCCCAGTAATCGATAGAATCTTGTGTGCATGCGAGTCTGTGATGTGGCGCTCTGAGTTGATGTTGGTTTCTCGTTGAATAATTATGGTGATCTCCGTTGAGCGAGAAAAAACCTCTGTTGTGGTGCACGTAAAGGAGTACATTTAGGATGAAGATCGATGCTAAGGTAAGCACTCCCTCCTCCTTAAAGTGGCCTCTGCACGATTCACTATAGCTCAGGTTACGCAACGATCTTACAGCCTGCTTTTGTAAAATAAAAATTCTAGATGCCGCGCTCGAAGATCCCCAGAGAAGCACGCCAAAACTAAGTAGGGAGTGGAAAGCAGCAAAGTACACAGTCCTCGCGGCAGCATGCGTTGCGACCCTGCCAATCCTTCTCACGGCGTATAGGGCCGAAGTCAATCTGGTCGCGAGCATGTCTATGTGGTTTGTCCATTTTAGTTTAGAGTCCATTTCTAGCCCCAAGAAATTTACATGCTTATTGTCTGCGAATTTTGTTGTAGTAGCAGCTTCTGAGTTTTTTTCTTTGTTATTTTTTAACTTATTTGCAGCAAACCAGGCGCAAGCGTCCTCCTCAGCCCTCTCAGATCGAATGTCAAGGTCCTCAATAGTCGATGCTTGGACGATTAAGGACGCGTCATCAGCATAAAGGCACATTTCCGCGCACTGGACATTCACAGGGAGATCATTTAAATATATAATGAAAAGTAAGGGGCCGATAATAGACCCTTGTGGCACACCATATTTTATGTCGTTTGTGCATGATAATGCGTTGTCCACATTGTGACCTGCTGTCTGTCTTCCAGGTATGATCTAAGGAGATCAAGTGGGTTCCCCCTGATGCCGTAATACCCAGCTTGCAGATCAAAATTTCAGGACTTACCGAGTCAAAGGCTTTTGACAAGTCCAACATGCTAATGTGTGAGTACTCGCAGTTGTCAAATCCCCTCTTAATGCAATTTACTGCCGCCAGGATACCAGTTGTGACTGAGCGACCGCCCCGATACCCGTGTTGTTTATCCGTAAAGAAATTCTTCTTCTCGAAGTACCCTATAATCCTGTTTGCGATCGCTTGCTCGAAGATCTTCGACATGGCAGGCAGAATGCTGATTGGGCGATAATTCTCAAGAAGATTCCTGTCTCCTTTCTTAAAGACAGGTACAACTTTTGCGAGTTTTAGCTGCTTTGGAAACACGCCCTGTTCCACACACAGATTAAAAATCACGGCAAGAGCCTCACTAATCTCACCCCGAATGTGATTCAACAATGAGGTAGATAAGTTGTATATACCGGAGTGTGTTTATGTTTAAATCCAGCAATTATGTGCTCTACGTGATCGGAGCGAAAAAGAAAGCATGGACATTTTTTAATTTTAACTTGTGTATGAGGTCAGTTGCAAGGGTTGAAGATCGCACACTGTTCGCAATTTCTTCTCCAATGGTGCAGAAGTAGTTATTCAAACCATTTGCTGTGATGTCAGTTGAGGTATTATTCAGCTGAGTATTTCTTTTTGTCTCCCAATTGATAACTTTCCACATAGCCCTTATTCTGCAGTTTGACTGCTCAATAAACCGTTCGTTCGAAGCTTGCTTAATCTCAGAGACCTTAATCAAGTACTGCCGTTTCAATGTTTTGTACTGTCTATAACATTCTTCATTTTTGGAAACTTGGGCGACACATGCCCAAGCATCCAGGGTGTTTTTGAGTTTGACCATGTCTTCATCTATTTCATGTACTTTAGCAGGTCGAGAGCTATTATTAATCTTAACATATTTTGCAGGAAACATAGATTAAACAAATCCATAAACAAATTGTGGAAGTTGTCATATAGTTCACTAGCACTGTCGATGTCAGGTGAAATAGATAGGTCAGTACTTAATAAGTTTTTAAACATATTAATGTTATTCATGTTTATATCTCTGACGACTTTCTTTTCAATTGCAGATTGGGTTGTCAGCTGGTTTGAGTGGTATGCGAGAAATTGCCCTAGATGGTCAGACAGGTGTAGGTTTACTGTTTGTGTGCTGCAGTCCGATATTTTAACGTTTGTGAATATGTTATCAATTAGTGTGCTTGTGTTAGCTGTTACTCTGGAGCATTCGAAAAAAACTTGATGTATATCAAAGCTATTCAAGACATCCAATACTCTCTGTGAACTGTTACTAGGAACGTCAAAGTTAATATTAAGATCTCCGGCAATAAACACTATCTTATCCATTTTGTCTTTTCCTAAAACTTCTACCAATTGATACAATTTGTCAATAAAATTGTTTATATTGCCAGAAGGTGGTCTGTATACTGATATCACAATTATTTTACTTTGTATGATCTCGACAGCACTAAGCTCGATTTCCTTCTCAACCGATAAAGCAACGATATCTGCTCTTTCTATAAATTTTATGTTTTCCGGTTAGTATAATCATAGATCCACCATGGATGAAATTTTTCCTACAGTACACACTACCAATCACAAAGGTGTCCAGATTAGTGCGCTCGAGCGTTGTACTAGTTAGAAAATGTTCGGACAGACATGCCACGTCAATAGCTCTATTTTGCATTTCCAGTAATAAGGCGTCAATTTTACTAAAAAGACCCTGTATATTATAATTCATTATCTTAAATGTGGTATTGTTATTACTCCTTAAGTTCCTTTTTCTCCTTTCGTTTTTACTTTGCGAGTGTGTTAGTTCTTCTTCTATTATACGTTGTTCTTCCTCTTTTATATTGCTATCACCTGTTGCATGTATACATATTACGTCGTTATGCTCCTTAAAATTCGTCAAGGCTTTGGTTTGATTTTCGAAAAAATGTGAAACGCCTTATTACAACACCACTGGGCCAAAAATCGCTGTTATAAAGAACATCTTTAAGTCCAAACTCTGCAGCCACGCGAAACGCAGCATTAGGTCCCTTAACGTCAAGGCGCGTAACTTCAAAAGAGTGTCCTGGAGCCTTTCGTTGCAGATAATTCTTAATTTTTCCTTCCGTAGTATTTGTATTACAACGGCCCACGTATAACCACAAACGTCGTTCGGTAGCATTGAATGTATCCGCAGAATCAACATTCATTGTATCATTGGTGCCAATAATTACATTATTGACTCTTTTCTTATTATATTGTTTAACGTTATTTGCATGTTGTGCGTATTTATTATTTTGCCGTTGAAGGTCCTTTTGTTCTTTTGGCATCTTTGTTTTTTCCGAATACAACTTTTTTTATTATTTACACTCACGACAGTATCATCCGAAGATATCGTACTTGTAGATGAGTTATGTTCGTTTATGTTATTTGAGATACATTTCTCACAATAATTTCCAGTTTTATTATCAATTACGTCCTTTAATATATTATTAGAGGTTGTCAATTCACTCACCCTACATTGTAGGTCTTTTATAGTTAGCACAAGTTCCCTAATAGCCACTTCTACCGCATTTTTTATCAAAGTTTCCAAAACCACTTCATTATCTACATTGACAGTATATGTATCGTCTTTTGTGTCTTTATTTCGTAGATTATAACTCATATTTTCAAAAGTTTTTAACAAATTAGTTCACGAGCGCGCGATAAACGTCTCTACGTCTGTACGGGCCGGCACATTTTCTGAAGTATTTATGGTTGTAGAATCCAAAAATGTAAAAAAAAAAAATCAATTCTATTTAAAATAATAAAGTTGACATCCATTTCCGGTCAACCGGAAGTGATATTTTGAGTGAAGTATTTCATATATATAGTTCCAATCGAACAAATAATGGTGGCAAAATCTCAAATAAAAGTAAATAATAGAATATCATAAACTTTTAATGAATCACTTACGTGGAATACCCTGTATACAGGCTGTATCAAATAAAAAAGTAAATTTTGCTTGGGCGTTAACTACACGACATACAAAGCACAAACCCACCGAAACCGGATTTCATCATTAAAGAATAAAAAAAAGTAAAATTTATAGCCAAAAATTCTTTAGTCCGGGCCTGATGCAAGAAAACGTCATGTTAAGCACCCGCTAAACGTAGTATTATGTATAAATACATGGCACTCATTTAGTATTATCCTTAATGGTATGCCGTAAGTTCATTTAACGCCATTCTAAATAAATAAAGGCCCTTGTAAAAATAGAAAAACTGAGGCATTTTAAATTTCTTCTTTTTATAAAATAAACATTCCTTTTTTGTTAAGAGCATTCTACGTAAGTTTACAAAGTATTATTTTTAATATCCTGCTAAGACGTTCGAGCTTCACCGGATATGCGACTTCAGTAGTTACAAAAAACGTAAATATTTTTCTTTTGCTTTGTCGAATCGAGAGTTAGTTGTTAATAAACGGTACCACATGCATCTGAGTTATTTCTTTTGGATTTATTTAATCATATATAACGCAAAATGAATTGAATCGAATTACACAGAAATGAATGTAGATACAGAAAATTTGCAAACACGCCTTTTAACTATGATATCGCGCGAAAATGAATCTATACATTCCCGCGCTTTTGCCGATGCATCAAGCTTCGATTTTCTTTATATGAAATCATGATGGTCCTGAAAAGGATTTTTTCGACACGGGAAGAATTTAAATAAAATGTTCGAAGTGGCTTGCACTCCAAGCGGCGATCCACACAAAACTAACAGTGGTAATGGCTGAATGATAGTGGTATGTGGGGGTATACTCGGGACAGCATTTAGGTTGGGCACAGATGCGGCTCTAGCCCACCGCATTTATAAAATATTTTTTTTTCTCGTTAATGCTTACAGATAGACCCCCTGTGCATTAAGACTTTTTGATTGTATATGATTACAGCTGCTACATATTATTATATTTACCTCTATATCTGATACACCCTGTATCTTGCACCGAGTGGTGTCTGTGCCAAGTTATTCAAGCCAGGTGGGGCCGCATAAAATAAAAATATCCGTAAGTGAGACGTATTACCCGCTAGCCAAATATCCCCAAAATTAAATACATTTAACGCTTGATATGATATTTATTTTCCCTTTTGCTTGTTGCCGGGACGTCCAAACGTGCATAACTCGAAAATATCACATATGGGTGTTTGGCATCTATTATAATTTTAGACTGGTTTTTGACGTACAATGCAGGCACATAAATAATATAGATACTCTCGTTAGTATAAGATAGTATACCGAAATTCATAATTTTGTTGACACCCTGTATAATTCTCTAATTAAATCATTTTTGTATACATTGCTTGATAACAAAAACAGTGATTACAGTTATAATCGATTTCCGAAATTCGATGAAATAAGCTCAATGTACACTTCTCACAGGAAAAATCGGGACACCAACAATCCAGAATTTTAAAATTTCTTGATTGTAAATGCAACTCTCGGAGGACGTATTCACTTATAGAATAAACAAATGGGAGTTTCAGTGGCGGCGTTTGCTTTATAAATAGCAATGAAGAAAAAAATACATAACAACAAAGAGAACTCTTGAATAGGCGGCTTCAGTTAGAAATGTATATGTATTTAACTTGTTTGACGTTATGTAAAGATAATTCTTTTTTAAGAAAACATGTGGTGATGGAATTTTATTATTTAATATTATGTTACTCGTTAGTGCTGCTTTGATATTAGTTACTTATATCGATTTATGCTCGCGAGTATTAGTTTAGTAATAGACAATATGTCAGTCAGCCTCCTGAGTTTTGGGATAATGTGATTTTCACAGATTTATTGACTACACTATTATTAATGTATTAATTACTATTGTTGTTTAGTATTCTTAAATATTGTATTTCTATAAAGTTTTCTTCTATCTATAAAAAATACCAAAACTAGGTTTAAGATTATTTATAAAATTCTTAAAGCAATTATGTTTGCAAAGAAATTATTTATTTTATTAACCCTCCGTTTATTGTATTTTCAGGAAATATATCTTAGCTATCGCCTGTGTAATCTGACGTCGTTGATCTATTTGCTTGAAATATGGCCAACACTTGGTCTCTTTACAAACTGTCTTTATGTAACAATTATTACAATATTATTGAATTTATAATACATAACAAACATTGTAAGAAAGCATATTGTTCGTCAATCTCAGTTAATGCTAAAATATTTATTTTTGAATTTGATACATTTAATACCTATTCGTTGCTAATGCCTGAAGCTGTGTTACAGACCAAAAGTGTTAGCTATATTTCAATAAAATAGAAGGACATTGGATTACAGAGCCAATTTTTAAGATATACATTTCTTGAAAATAAAATAAACGAAGAGTTAATAAAATAAATAATTTCTTTGCGAAATTAATTGCTTTAAAAATTTAGTTAATAATCTTAAACTGTTTTTGGTAATTTTTTAATACCTAGAAAAATATTTTGTAGTAATACAATATTTAAAAATACTAAACAACAACAATAATGAATACATCAATAATAGTGTAATTAATCAATGTGAAAATCACATTGTTCAAAAACTCAGGAGGCTGATTGACATATTGTCTACTGCTAAAGTATTACTTGCAGGCATAAATCAAACTAAGTAACTAATATCATAGTAATAAGTAATAGTTAATATAATTTTAAAATCCCATCGCTATATGTTTTCTTAAAAAAAGAATTATCTCTACATAACATCAAACAAGTTAAACTTGGTTAAACTGGTGCCGTCTACTAAGAGGCCTTTTTGTTATGTATTTTTTTTTGCATTATTATTTGCGTATTCGGTATTTCTAAGGAAACACCGCCACTGAAATTCGAACGTGTTTATTTAATGTATAAACCTTTTTCTCTCTATATATTTATATTTGTGTTTAAATTTTTAATCTTTACCTTTGATCGCAATAATACACACAAAAAAGTGATTTATGGCTTTGATAAGTGCATATATCCTCTGAAAGCTGCATTTACACCCAAGAAATTTAAAAATTCACGATTGCTGGTGTCCCGATTTTTCCTGTGAGAAGTGTACGTCGTTCTGTGTTTATTGTAACACCCTGTATATAAATATTTATACCAACCGAAAGGGCTCTTCAAGTAGTGCAAGTCCGCTATTGAAACTTCTTTTCTATTTTTCACCGTTTAAAAGTTATTTTAGATAAACGAAATTTTGATCGATTTTCAAGGGCGTTTTGCACCCCCTAAAATTGAAGTTCCGTCGGAACAAAAAAGTGTCCTTGAGTAACATACTGCATGGAGTTTACAAACTGACAAAGTTTCACCAAAATCTGCGCGTGACAGTTCGCGAGGTTCCCTTGTCAGAGACAATAACGTTTTCCGGCTATTAAAATAAAAAATAAAACGATTTTACCCAGTCTTGGACATACACTGGACTAATACGACGGTGATTCAGTTGTGGCAATTGTTCCGCTACACGTGGCAAAATCATCGTTGTCATCATCAGATACGCTTTTCTTCTCTGCGCTTCTGTTCATATTTTTTTTTATTTTATTTTTCACCCGGCAGCGGTTCGGAACGTGAGAAAGGACGGCCTAGGTTAAACCGATCCGGCGGCGGCAGCGGAAAGCCGGTAATATATACGCCAGCGATCCGCAGCTTAGACAGTTTCGGACCGCGGCGCGTGTTCCCGCTCGGCAACAGCGAACGCCCGACGCGTATTCAGTTTATCTCCAGTTTGCACGCCGAGTGGCCGTCTGTTGCGTGAAATTGAGACTAAACAAGTTCACTGCCGCGTACTAATTGATGTCTATTGCTACATTGTTTCTGTATACGCGCTCGCTCTGTCTCTAATTTAATCGCACCCTGCACCACCCCTTGTACAGCCCCTCTGTTCACTCCGCCGGTTATACTCTTAATCCCTCTTATATATCCTATTTCAATCGTTGTGTTATTCCTATACGAGGTTCGATCAAAATGTAATTGTAATCGTTGTCAGATATAGTTCATTTATTATAACAGACGAGGTATTACGTGAGTCAGTTTTCTATGACATCACGACCGTGTTGCAAATTTTCTGTTCGTCAAAACGTAAACAAATCGTTAGGTTATTTAACTGTCAAATACATTTGACAGGTGAATAAACAAACTCTTAAAAATAACATTTAACGTTAATATTAGTGATGATTCTTTTTGAAAATCAGGATTTAAAGTATGTTATCAGGATTTAAAGTATGTTAATCAGGATTTAAAGTATGTTAATCATGATAGCAGTGTAAAAAATAACAAAAAAGCACAAGTGAGTACAATAAGTTTAATCGGGATCATTATCGCTTAAAGTATTCACTGTAACGATTAGTATGCAAGTTTCTTCTCTATCCAAACCAATCTCTTTGATTTACTACTTCTGAATTTCATTTCCAATATGTTGTACACCAAGTACGTCAAATTTCCAGACTAATTGAATTCAATCCGCTTTATACAATTGTATGCATCCTCCGATCTGCCACACTTCATCCATTGTTTCGTAACAAACTTCCTTTTCTTTGAGAACAAATAATATCTACCACAACAAGGTGTTTCAACCATAGAAAATGTGGTTTTCTTTAAGAGCACTGTTCAAAATGTTTAATGTGTTATGTTAGTCTGAAAATATGTATGTGAAAGAACTACTTCTGTATACAATATTTATATATACTCATTGTTTTCGTACATGTCATAAATTGTGTTTTCAATAGCACACTGACAATGAGTAGAATAATCAATTTTTACAACATTTATTTCGTATGCATTTTCGTTTTGGGTTAGTGGATGTAAATCCTTGTTTATTCATGAATGAAATTTTGCTTATGTTTACAACATGAATGTTTAGAGCACTCGTTACCCTCTAAAAACGAAAATACTGTAAAGAAATATGACATTAAAATATATAGATGTTTATAACATACCATGTGCATTCAAAGGATTGTCGTAAGAAAAAAACTGTTTTCGGAAAAATTATCTATACTTATTACCAATTTAATGAGCGAAGTTAGCTACATACAAATTTCATACATTAAATGAATTTTCTTGACATTTAGCGACATTGGCGTGCGTGTTGTAGTATCTTTATCTTATAATTTTTTTCAAATCGTTTACATTTACATCTAATATCACCAACAATAGTATTTCTGAATACTGTAAGAAAATAAGGGAATTTATCTATGGTAATAGCTCAACAAACAGGTAAAAAATCAATATTAACATTAAGTCAAATAGTTTATTATATTTTATAATTTTGTAGGCTTATCATACACTTCAGCGCAATGAGCTGTCAAAAGAAAGTTACATTTTCATCCCTATAAAGTTTCTACGGTACAGGAATTATTACCATTAGATCACGATAGGCGATTGGAATATTGTCATTGATTTATAACAATTTAAGGGAGGATGACTTGCTAAACAAATCATTTTTCTCGGATGAAGCCTGGTTTTATCTAACAGAATAATCAATTTACAAAAACTATTGTATCTGGTCTGCAGAAAATCCACACGAATTTCGAGAAACGCAATTGCATCCCATAAAAGTTGGAGTTTGGTTAGCTATGTCCAGGCAACGAATAATAGGGCCAATTTTCTTCGAGGAAACTGTAACAGCCCAGCGTTACCACCAGATGTTGGACTTGTTTATTGCAGAGTTACAAGAAAATGAGCTTGAAGCAGGTTATTTTCAGCACGATAATGCTCCAGCACATACTTCTCGACAAACCTGCTAATATCTTCAACAGTTTTTTGCTGACAGGTTTGTTAGAGCACACAGATGCAGTTTTGTCACTTAATAATTATACTAATTGTATGTTATAATTTAAAAGTAATAAATAAAATTTAGTAAACACCATTAGTACTGAATTGTAAAATCATAATTTAATAAAGTTAAATTAATTACATTTCATTTTTACAAGCAGAAACACCAATCCATAGTCGTTTATATAATGCGAGTTCAAATATAGGTTACGTTTTCCTTATTTATGACAGATCCGTTTACTTTCTTATGTTCCAACACTGACTTAGTTCAAACATTCATTACAAACACGCGGCAGATACCTACACCCTGTTACTATCTATAGGAGCGGACTTGACAATCATTTTGAATCTCTGTGTATGTGGATTTTATACTCCTCGCACGAAGTTAACGGGAGTAATGGCCCGTTTCGGTATGGTTTAGTTGTAATAACTACTTATTTTAAATAAATATATACCAAATATAAACACAAATTCCCACACTTTACTGCAAATGCAGAATATAACCCTTTGACAGTTGACAGCAATAACTAAATTGGTGGGAATACATTGGGAAGATGTGACAAGCATGCAATTTGAAAAGCAGTAGGCAGCAACATAGTATCTTTAATTGAACATGAATAAGTTATATCTTAGTTGGTTATTTTAATAATATGGTATTGCATGGCCCGAATTTGCAACTAATGACGTACCTCGTCTGTTATAGTAAATGAACTTTATTCGACACAACCTACATCGTTTCCGGATTGTAACAACATTCTGAACTTTTTTTTTGGTGCAATCAACAATATATATTTATTAAATATGTTAGATATACTGAGATATCGTAGAAACTATTTAGTGGGATTTAGAGGGCATTCGTTGGATTGATGCCGCTTTTGCGATATAAGGAAAATGGTAGATTATAGAAGAATGAGAAGTTCGTAAAATATAGTAAGTTTGTTCGCGTCGCATGAACTATTTGCACTATTATGCACTTTTTAGAACTTTTGTATGCAAAAGTGCATAATAGTGCAAATAGTTCATGCGACGCGAACAAACTTAGTATTTGTTCCCAAGCGTCTGTTCTGGAACCATTGCCTTTTTGCTGGTTATCAATAGTTTACCATAGCACCGCCCATATTGTACTTTGATTATGATCTAGATGTCATTACAAAGTCTGAAACACTGTAGATGTTAATTATAAAGTCAAAAAAACTGTGACAGAAGTAACTTATTGGGTATAGTGTGCAACGGTGACATATGGTATAAAAAAGTTACAATTATGGAAAATTGAGCGGTGCTCATGAATCGGGGCTGAGTCGTGGGTTTGTTGAATTATTAAGATGTTAAAAATGGGCGCCAAGCCAGCGGTAAGGAGGTCGATAATAACAATAATCAAAATAAGACATTATTATAACAATAACAAATTTAATAATAATAAGCAAAATGTTAGTACATGTGTATAAATTATAATTGTGATAGTTAATGATACATCAAATAATAATAAAGGCAATAAAAGAAGGAAAAATAAGTAATACAGAATTTAGAAAACTAATTTTAAGTTAATGACAATCAATGAAGCTAATAATTAAGTAAATAATAATAATAATGTATAGGTTACTTGCATTGTATGTATAATGAACATTATATTATCTGACTCAAACACTGTCGCTGGTCGCTGTCAAATAGGTGAACAGCTGTTAAACCAAAATAAATCAAGGAGCACTTAACTTGTAAGACTTCGATAGGTAATTAATACTATTCAGATTAAAAGCTTGTGCACTGTAGCTTGATATATGCAATTGCTATAATATATGGTTATACTAAAAAAATTGATTGATAATTAATGGATTAATAAATCTGTCTTATATGGTATGTAACTTATTATTGCAGGTAAAACAAAAATATATACATACACCCACCCATAGCTGTATAAACTGTATAAACTGATGGTTACAATGTGATAATACCAAACATAAGAAGTTTTTTCCAATCTTAACGAGGGCTATACAGTGAGAACAATCATGCGAATCAAAGTAATACAATTAAATTAGAAATGTAGGTGAACAAAGATTTAAATTACATTATAATTATCAAATGACTTACATACTAGTACTTTCTCATCAGGTTCTGTGTCTATACGGATGATCTAATCGACCTTGCGAGAAGTGTTTGGAGTTGTTCTGTAGCATAGGTAATTCTCCAGTTATTATTGTTTTAATATGGTATTTAGAAGGCAAAACATCCAAGTTATGAAGGTGTTCTCATTCTTTCAGTGCCCTTTTCTTTACTACATTGGAGTGTAATTGCATTTCGGCTGCGGCAGGTTATAACCTTTCGAGATTCGCCGACAATTAGTTATGCCCTGCTAATTATGCTTGGATGGATACTTAGTTTGAGTATTTAAAATTATTTTCTAATCCATAAAATAATGATATAATGGAAGATAAAGTAAAGAAAGCAAAAAAAAACACCTTTTCTTTTATGAATAAAATAACTGATAAATAAAAATTAAAACAAATATCTACTAGGCGTCCCATTACAATTGTGACAGCAAAATATCAATCAAAATTTGAATAAATATTACATTAACAAGTACCGAAGTTAATATGTATTTAAAATTATTCTAAGTAATCTGTTGGTTTGGTGAAAAACGAACTATTAGGTTTTTTTTTTTTAAAGTTAAGTAGTTCACTTCTTAATGGTTATTTATGTTACATAGTTTTGTACTAATTTAGTTTTGATATAAACCAAGTTATCAACGGCTGTGCCTGTCATTATCTACTATTATTTTTTCTTGTTAAGAAAGTAGTTCTTGGAATTTTTTGTAATATTCAATTCAATATAAATTGACGGATTCGACAGGCAAATTATCAAAGTCATTAAGCAGATGGTGAAATTATTTAAAAAAAAAATAAAGAAAGCAATGGCTGAAGAGTCTGGATATTATGTTATTGTTACTTTCATGACTTGCAGTACATGTAAAGTCTGTCTATTTAGTGTTTTAACCAACGTCATTGATATGTCATACAAGTAAAAACAATCTTCTGATTTGATTATTTTGTTCAAGTATTGCTATTGAAAGAAGAAGTTCAAAAGTTTCTTACAAGAAAAATACTTTTTAATATGTCTGCACTTCCTTGTCTATTAAAATGGCCTATAGTTTTTTTTTATGAGCTGTTACGTCAGCTTAGCAATTTTCTTTGATGTGCGTCTAAAGATGACAATTTAATTACCGGAACACAACTTTTATGTTCTACCACTTATTTCAACCGACATATCTTGCTGATTTGTCAGATTTTTTCTTCCGCAGAAATTATACACTAAGAACTTAGGGGCATTTATAACCCAAACGCAACCATAAAATTCCGTGATTGGCGGCCAGCAGTTAACTTCCTGCAGTAGTATATAGGCGACGTATAAAATTAACTACCTCTAACGCGCTAGAAATCGTCAAAGACAAATGTCCGACATCCGATTGCCCGAGACAATAGTAAATTCAGCAGTCGAACTAATACACAAACCTAGAGGGCCGCAAAACCGAACCGCGCCAACATAAAACGGATCCCGTCAAAAGTTCGACGTATAAAAACAGTTGTCTTCTGCGTGGCGACAGTAAAAATCTCCTTCTACTGCCGTATAATACACTGTCACGTCAGCTGTAACGAGTTTTATGTCGATCTGAATGGGTGGGGGCGCACATCAACGTTACCCTAATAGAGGAGTTAGACAGAGAGGAGTAAACAATGCGTCATCGCTTCTTAGTGCCGTGGACTTTCTTCCGGACGATCCACGCCGGGAAGAACAAGCCGAGGAGATGTCTAAGTTTTTGAAATGGACGTGTTTTTACAACGACCGGGGCGGCCGGCGCGCAAGGGAACTTTCGTACATAAAAAGCTCTCCTAACATTGTTGTCGAGCTAATTCTCTTTCACAATTATCCGCGATTACTACCCCATCAAAGTCTGTGAGCACGAAGCGTCGGAGGGTCGCTCAGAACGGATGGAGTGTAGAAGAACGCTCTAAACATGAGTTTGATGTCTTTATGAGCTTCTGCGGTTTAAGACTTTTACTTTACTTTAATCTGGACGGCACTCTGAGCTATCTAAGGGTTTACTTGGAGAAGATTCTGCGATTTATTTTGCAATTCAATGGTGTTTTGTCAGGAAAGATAGTTGAGTCAAATAAATATTTATTTAATTCTTACACCTAATAAAATATTAAGTTATCATTGAAATAATTGTAATTGTTTTGAGTCAAGGAAAGTCAACAAACTCTGCTTTTTTGTGTTTTCTCAACAGCTTCGGTAACAAATGTATGAAATGCTATGGTATTGAAGGTATGGAATCTACCCCAGTGACCAACTATATTTATTTCATATTTTATAAATATTTAAAAAATATTAAATCTTTCTTGAATATTAGTTATATTAATATAATATGCATAAAATATATTATAGAAAATATATTAGGAAAACATTTAAAAAATATATATGTTATGTAGCCATTAATAATATTTCATTGCAAAGTTTCTCAATATATTTTCATAACTCTGCAAGAATATTTTGCTTTGTTATTTCTGTAAATATTTATTTCAAAAAAAAAAAGATTGAATTTTTCCTTTGTAATTTTGGTGCGTAGGACGAATAATATAAAATGGGTAAAATATGTATACATATTAAGTAGGTATGTATCTATTTAAAATGATAGTTAAAAATTAAATTAGATAATATATATCTAATATGATTTAATTAGTATCTAAGTTGAGCGCTGTAACTTTTCTATTATATATCTGCGTTTTGTATTATATCAATTTGTAATATTTTAAGTTGCGAACGTCAACACAACACCTCTATTCATTACGGTGTCGTGTTATATGATTTAGTATTGTTTATGCGTCTATGGATGAGGTACATAGAATACATACGCGCACGTGCGTATCATCAACGTTTTCATTCGTTTGTCCGTTACATGTTATAGTTTATAATAGTATATTTAGGGTTAACTGTGTAATTAATTGTTGCTGGGTGTGTTTTAGTTTTTGTGGTGACTACGAGGTAAGCAAAACTTTGAACATGTCATGGCATTTATAAGATAATTGGAATGCTCAATATCGCTATGTACCGAAATCGTTTAATAGTATAATTGTAGGAATTTTATGCATCATATATGTACTGCATCTACCAGATAAATTGGTAGTTGATTTGCTTAAGAAATTTATCTCGGTAGATAAGCGTCATAACCTCAAATAGAGGTTAGAATACGTTGTGTTGTTTTATTGTTTGTACGTAGAATGTTTCAAAATTATGAGATAGAAAGTAAAAATAAGTATCATAAGTATTAGAATGTAGCTACCACTCCAATTATTGTAAATGCTCCAAATGTATTAGTAGGTGTTGATAATGTTGTACGATGTTTTTATTCGTGGTATGATCTAATACAATTGGCATTGTTTTAGAGGCCACAAGGAAACGCCATGAGAGCGCCACTACGCGAAGGTATGAAAAAGCCATAGGGTTGTACCCGGCACCAGCCAAGGCTAAACTTAAAAATTGAGTATTTTTCATTTTTATGGTTATTCAAATAAATGATAATAAATACGTTGTTTTTATTTAGAACACTTCAAATAAAAAATAGTGATTAATTTGATAAACCTTCAGTATGCCTTAAAAGATGCCAGAATTATTGATTATTTACTTGTATGGCGAGTGTGAAAAAACAAGTTCTTGCCTTTTAGACAACTCTATGTATGTTTCAACTTTTCGTTATCGACGTTATACATTCTAAACAACCAAGAACAATTTTAGTTCATTTTGACAAATTAAATAGATTGCATAAAAAATCTCAATTTTCATATAAATATTTTACAAAAAATGCAAAAAATATACCGCTTACATTAATTTTAAAATATGGAATTGAATATTTTATGTATATTTAGAAAAAAAAATATGAAAAATATATTCAAAAACCTCTCACGAAAAATATTTATAAAATATATTTTTAAAAATATCTATGTAATATTTCTTAAAATAACGGTATTTTAATGTCGGTTAGCTGTATCTTTCAAATTCAAGTTGGCTGCCTGTATCGATAATAATCGAAGGCTGTTAACTGATAAATCTGGTTTGAATCCTCATTCTGTTGGTGGCCACAAGAGATGACGGTTGTATTAATTTCCTATAACGATTTTTATGCCACAATTTCAAAAAAAATATCAAGGTTCCAAGAAGTGTTACGTAAAAAAGTATTGATACAACTCCTGAATAATTAAATCCTTATCGAATACCCGCAATTTTGTCAAGAAATTTCCTACGAAGATTCCCGACCAGGTTGCCTTTCCATGCCATTGACCGAGACCGGGGCCCAGTCCAATTCGAAACTCCATCCCGTACCAAGAGTTTGCCAAGCGTCGTGTCCACTTCAAGTTAGTATTTCCATTGAATCACCTCACCTAAAACAGAAAACAATTAATCAGTTTCCTTTCAATTTAATCAGAAACTTATATCTTTGTGTAATTTATTTCACTATACGTTAATTTGAGGTTAGTTTTATAATAACCGCCTTTTTAGTTAGCTATTTTAGGAATTTTAACATTTAAGGGTTGTAAATAAGTATCACTGAGTTTGAGCTGTGATAAAATAGCTATCTTTAACAAATAACCATAATCACAGTTAATCGTTTGCTTTAAAATTTAGTATTTGCTGTTTACGGGTAGATGGCGCCGTTATTTATTTGAAATTTAATTTATTATATTACATTTCCATATCCTCTTTAGTCTTTTAAAATGCCAGGAAAGTTCGAATACGTGTTTGTATTTGAATAATTGTCTTTTATAGTATTTTACTGATTCCAACATACGTACTGCTGGGTACTGATGGTACAAGCATAAATGCAAAGTGAAATTAAAATAAAAAGAAAATTTAAATTTACTAGCTCAGCGGATAAAAATTTAAAAGGGCGCAAAAGACTATCTACTTTCAGGGTTACTTTCGCAATTAAACTAATCTTGAAAAGTAAAATGTGGGCGTAAGTAATCAAAAATAAAAGAACTGAACTCTTGAATGATATTAACAATCATTAAATTTATTATAAAAAAAAAAGAAAAAAAAACATTTAATTACAATGATGCAAAGAAATGAAACCGTGAATTTAAGATTCTGGCCAAAAACAAAAACTGCATTAGACTCTACAATTAAAAAGGACGATGCAAATCCTTCAACAAACAAAAGACAGATTTGTTCTAGAAGAAAATCCAATTCGCACAAAAAATCCACGTGGTCTCAAAATTTCAACACGCTAAATTAATTTAAACGTGGACAACAAGTGTATTAATATAATTGAAATTTAATCACAAGCACAATGCTTCTCTTCACCTACTCCGAGGTGATTAATTACTCAAAACTAAATTGAAACCTAAGAAACGGAAAATTAAACTCTTTAAACTAAAAAAACAATTTCTTCTAAAACAAATTACAATAACTGATCTTACATCTGACATGTGTACACAATTAAATACAACAGCAATTATTTAATGAGTTCCTTGAAAGATGATAAAAATTTTCAAATTAACCGAACAACATATTTAAAACAAAAATGAATTCACCAAAAATGGCAGCAAAGAAAATAAAAGACATGTACTTACTCCGGCATCGTTTAAGGAACTGCCCTTGAGAGGCCCAAACCTCGCATATATATAAATTTACAATTGCGTGCCAAAGCGGCGCATGAAATGCAAAGATCATCTCTTGAATATTACAAAATATACAATACTGAAGAAGGCAATATGTACAATAGAATAAAATTAATATACACAACTGAATAATTACATTAAATTTAACAAACAATTCTATTAACAAAATCTTTTCAAAATAAAATATTAAACTTGTGGAAACTCCATCATTACATTAATAAAGATGATTTGGAATTAATAAAAATACAAATTTGAATTTCCGAAAACCCAGGTGCCAGACCACAGCAGTACCTTGTGATCAACGAGTCTCAACGATGATGAAACCTAGCATTTGGGTAAATAAATAAAGATTTAAGCTTGTTCTGGTTTGAAACCTTTCTTTTATTTGTACAGTTAGTGTGTTACATTGATTTTCGATATTTACTTATTTCAAATTTGAATAAACCGAGAAGGGGCTTTCGCGGCCGTTAGGTGAGAAATGCCTATTCGTTAATAAGCGTCCGGAGTACGATTTTGACAGACGATCTGGTCCCCTTTGAAGCGTCCCGTGCCACCTAGCAGGTAGGAAGTCACTTTTCACAGTTTGCTATCACTTATTAGAGAGATCGCTAGGTGCATTGAAACCACTATTTTATTTTAATTGATTTTTATTGAAAAAAAAGAAAAAAATATAATCGTAACGGACAAGCTAATAAAGATAATAATATAAAATTGAATATAATAATAAATTTGTATTGAACTTTTAAAAAAATAAAATTTTGAAATCCCGGGCATTGTGTTCTGAAAAACAGAGCACAAAAATACGTTGGAGACAGATTCTGTTTTTCGAGTGTCTCATGAAATTAATCGTTGTTAATTAACTTGACTTGATATTTATATTTTATTAATAATTAAAAATGTATAATCCCGGTTTACGGGCATTACGGTAACATAAAAAAAATGAATAACGACATTCGGAACATTTAAAAAAGCAAAACGCGATTAAAATTTCTTTATAGCGTATGTTCCAACCGCGACCACGCCACGAAAAACCATTATTCCGGTGAGCGATGGTCCGCTAGTTGGCCGGAATCAATTACAATATATTCTGGTGAGGTTGTTTCGTCCCAATATTGATCGCCCTGTTGGTTTGAGCGGGCTTAATTCTCAGATAAATAAATTCGGTTAAATTCTGTTTTGGACGTAGTTTAAATCCGCCCTGTATTGGCCATAATGGCGCTAATAGCTATTCAGAAGCGTTATGCGGTAGTATCTCGTTAAACCGACGACCGCAGCCGGCCCGGGTTTACGTGTCATTTGCGGCCGTACGGGAATTAAAAGTTAGGGCACTTTTATCCGTCGCCAATAGCTGATCGAGGGGAAAGCCGGTATGTTGCAAGCCGTACGGGGACGTATAAATGAGTATAACGATCAAAATCAACGCAATCAGGCGCAAAACGGCCTAAAACATTTAAGCAACGAGCAAAAATGACCGGTTTACTATGTGAGGCGGTATTTTGGGTTATTCCATTGTGTGCTGGGTACTAATTGCGTCCAATATTTTGACACTCGCAAAAAAAAAAACTCGGTAAATAACGTAGGTGTTTTACATGGTGCTTTGCAAAGATGTGTATCAAGGGTAGCTAGCAGCACCATTTTACGAAGCACCACTATAAATCGAAGTCTAGGGGTGGGATTCTATGCATATCTGCAGCGACTGTAAAGTTATTTGCGGATCTATAAGCACCTATAATACATGTGTACAAAGTTGCATATAACCTTATAGATACTACAGATGTGCATGGATTCCCAGCATAGGTTAAGAGAATTGTGGTCCATACATCGTGATTGCAAAGTGCGTCAGTCGTGCTGCATCGC